>OY282559.1:333193763-333450585 GCA_958295665.1 Tipula vernalis | reverse complement strand
CATACACACTGACACAACACTTGTAAATATGTATATAACTTAATTTCGATTTGCATCTTTCGTCCTTTTTTCTTTTATCCGAATCTGTTTGTTTGGGAAACGTAAGAAATAAATGATCGAATAAAGTTAGGTTGATAATACAATGCCATGTAGTGGGATTGGTTGATAATACACGTGCACATAAAAATGTAGATGAAAAATTATACTAATGTATTTTATTTTGTGTCACAGAGCGGTCATTCACCTTTTGTGTTTTGTTTATTTTACTGCTTATGTTTTTGTTTCCTTTTTTCTCTCCATCTGATGGAGTTTAAATTACGTTTGCGATTTCGAATGCAATAATTATAATTTTTAGATTGGAGGAAAAATCAAATTGCTGCCTCAATGTTTTTAGACTGATGTCACGGCTATTTATGTAGTGGCATTGGGTGAAATCATTGAGGAAGGAATTTAAATAGAGAAAGATTTTGTATGGCTAAAATATGCAAGGAAAAATAATTTCTGTTTCGTTTGGAGATTTTAGTTGTGATATTATGAAAGGAATATATAAATTTTAATTGCCTCTTTCTATTTCTCATGTTTCCTATCCCCATATTATTATAAATGAACACAATGGAAAATTGAAAGGCGGTGCTTAATATTTCATTCTTTCTTCTTTGTATATGTAACAAACAAAAAATCGAACGCAAATGCTAGATCAATACCAACAAAAATGTTCAAAGCATTACGAAAATTTTAATGCCTTAAAAAAATTCGAAAAAAGGAAGATAACAACAAACACAATAATATTTTGTAAACAATGATTTTGGGTTAATATGTATTTTTTTTATTATATGTAGCATGTCGATATTTTTAGACTAGAAAGGAAAGAGGAAAACAGTTGATTTCATTGTCATCGTTTATAAATCGTATATGTATTGTTTTAGTGTTGGTTAGATACATATATTAAAACCAAACCAAAAAACAGATCAAAAATATACATTCCGTTGCAACTTCGTGAATGTATTTTCGTTTTTTTCTTTTTTAAAACTTTACGTATTGTATTCTACTTTTCATAAAAACATTACAAATACTCGGGAATATTTTTTGAATTTCATTATACTGAAGTTCTTATTTGAGCTTCGCGTTTTCATTTTTTTTAAATACAGTATTTCGTTTTTTCTATTTTTGTGTTTCGTTTTGCATTATACATGTATTATGAACGAAGACCAAAATTTAAATACTTTACAGAATGAATTAACAATCCACATATTCAAAAATTTTGTATTATGATTTTACTTATTCGCAACGTGATGAGTTTGGAATTTTTCGATTCATGAATTTCAAAATCCTAAGCACTGTATTTCAAAGATCGAATATTCAGTATAATAAACGTACGAAGAATGCAGTGAAGCTAAAATAAAAGTACGAACTCCATCGTTATCTTAGTCATTTATATTTTTATAATATTTACGTGCGTAAGTACATGTTTTGGGGTAAGGTGGGTTAAATGGCCATGGTGATAGTTAAATGACTCTGTTCATTTATCTTCGCTCCCAAAACCATCTAATGTACAATACATATTAATTTGTCTTTACTGCCAGAGCTTTAAATATGGCCAAGTATGATGAATTTCATGGTAATCGGTTAAGGAATAGGCAAGTCAAATAATGAAATTCATGAATCTAAATATTCCAAATTCATCACGTTGCGAATAAGTAAAATCATAATACAAAAATTTTTGAATATGTGGATTGTTAATTCGTTTTGTAAAGTATTTAAATTTTGTTCTTTGTTCATAATAGATGTATAATGCAAATCGAAATAGAAGAATAGAAAAAACGAAATACTGTATTTAAAAATAATAAAAACGCGAAGCTCAAATAAGAACATTTAGTATAGTGAAATTCAAAATTCGTCACGTTGCGAATAAGTATATTCATAATATAAAATTTTTTGTATTTTGTGTTTTTTCAATTTCGTTATACGAATATTCGTCCATTTTTGAATATAAGGATTATTAATACATTCTGTATAGTATTTAAATTCGTTCTCTGCCAAAAAATACAATCAATGATGACACCAAATTATCTTAATTACTCGTACCATTAAGAAACAAAAAGAAATAAAAAATTCGAGGCGGCTAAAATAACAACTAAAAAACTACCGAATAAAAACCGTACTCGTATATACATATGAATTTCTTCTGCTTTTTTGTTTTTTTTAGATTTTATCCGTATTGGAGGGCAACATTTTTTTCCGTTTTAATATTTTTTGTATGGATTGTGTTAACCTAGTCAATGCCATTTATGTAATGTGCAACTTAGTTTAAAATTGCGCTGGCAAGTTAGCTGTTAACGTGGTAATAAAAAGATTATAAAAAATCGGTTTCACTGAAATATTAGGATTACTTTGTAAGAAAAATTATTTTACCACGATAGTTTCTATCTAATGTGATGTTCTATTGACCCAACACTTTTCGCAGAAAATCATGGGAAATACGCATTTTATTTTTGCAATAATTCTTTATTAAAATTAACACAAAAGAAATCCAACACTCATTTCGAAAGTAATAACAAATAAAACTAAATGTGTTTTCTTTTAACAAAAGTTAAAATTTTATTGTTAGTTATACAGTTAAAATTCTAAGCTTTTTGGAAGTTTGGGTAGATGCTTGGTGCCTAGGTTTATTTTTTAATTTTTGAAATTCACCTTTTACTAAAGACCATTTTGAATTTTTTCTGATCAACACAAGAATAACAAAGTGTATTAAAATTTTAAAATGGTCATAACAAGGCCCTTCATCTTTTAAAGGCAAAAATCCTGGAAAATCCCGAGCCACAATACTCATACATTTTTCCGAAATGTTTGCTACGATATTTGGCAAATGACAGTTTTTTCTAAACATTTGCTCAAATACAGCTACTAAAACATATGCTACTTCACCATACTCCGTCTGCGGTGCTTTAAGTGACCCAAAGTTTGACGATTTATTAAATTTCTTTTCTGTTATAAATGTTTCACTCGTTGATGTTATGTTGTCATTTTGTTTTAATAATTTTTGACTACATTCATTGCAGTTTACTTTTTTTCAAAATTCATGCTCTAGAAACAAATATGTTATTGCATATTTTTGGTTGCCCTAATTATTACTTTTTTTTTATTTAACAAATTTGTTTATCAATTTGATTTTTCCTCCAATCTAAAAATTATAATTATTGCATTCGAAATCGCAAACGTAATTTAAACTCCATCAGATGGAGAGAAAAAAGGAAACAAAAACATAAGCAGTAAAATAAACAAAACACAAAAGGTGAATGACCGCTCTGTGACACAAAATAAAATACATTAGTATAATTTTTCATCTACATTTTTATGTGCACGTGTATTATCAACCAATCCCACTACATGGCATTGTATTATCAACCTAACTTTATTCGATCATTTATTTCTTACGTTTCCCAAACAAACAGATTCGGATAAAAGAAAAAAGGACGAAAGATGCAAATCGAAATTAAGTTATATACATATTTACAAGTGTTGTGTCAGTGTGTATGTTTCATTTCGCTTATTTAATCTTTGTTTGGCACGATTATAAAACTACTTCTCGTCAACGCTTACAAATCGGGAAGTGGAACAATTTTATCACGAGTTTTCCATAAAAGGAGGTAAATTCGAATAATATAAATATGATATCATAATTTAAATGTCGTTTTAATTTATTATAAAAAAAAACTACATTCTAGTTTTAAAAAAAATCAAATTTAGGATGTGTCGTGTTAACAAAAGGGTTAAAAAATTCACACGCTGAATCGACTCTTTATTTTGTTTTTTATTTTTTGTTTTACTTATACAAAACCAAAATACATATAGGTGAAATGATAAAAATTATTAGGACAATACCAACAAAAATGCTTGTAAAAATGTATAAACATTTTTGTTGGTTTTGGTGAGGGGTGTGGTTTCCAGTATTTGTATTTCGTAAATATTTCATTTATTTTAAAAACATTTCATTCCGTTTATTTAAAACATGAATGATAGAAGGAGAGGCATATAGAAATTATCCTCGTCTCATAAAATCACAAAAACCGAACTTAAAATATTTGAAATTATTTTATTTGGGTATATTTCCCTCATACAAAATATGCTTCTATAGTAGTTATTCTATGCTAAAAAGTCAAACCACTAATATAAAGAGGGGAATAAAGATTTTTATTTTCCTATGAAACGTAAACAAAATACTATGGGATTTTCAAACACATTTTTTTATATCGTCCCTATTTTCAATTTAAATAAATATTTTTATTTACAAATATAAATAATTTGATATCAAATATATTGAAATGTAAATTGTGAACAATTTTGATTGAAATTAATAATCATTTATTAAGCAATTTTGCATTTTTATAAAAATATTTGTTTCGGCATGCTTCGTGTTCCTCTAATCTTAATAAATTTATTAAGATTAGAGGAACACGAAGCATGCCGAAACAAATATTTTTATAAAAATGCAAAATTACTTAATAAATGATTTTTAATTTCAATCAAAATTGTTCACAATTTACATTTCAATATATTTGATATCAAATTATTTATATTTGTAAATAAAAATATTTATTTAAATTGAAAACAGAGACGATATAAAAAAATGTGTTTGAAAATCCCATAGTATTTTGTTTACGTTTCATAGGAAAATAAAAATCTTTATCCCCTTAACACATACTACCACACATTTTTGTGTCATGGCTTTTTATGTAGTGGCGTTGATTTCACCATTACGATTACGAAAATATTGTGCATTACGAAAATTTTCGTAATGTTTGAAGACAGGGCATTTAAAATGATAAAACAAAATTGTTCCAAATGAACTAATGAATGATAAAAATCACACTTTAAATTACACATTGCATTAATTAATTTCCAATCATTACAATTTTAACAAATAAATATAAAAGTTAAATAGGCAATATAGCTTTAAATAACATATTTTTGTTGTATTGAATCACATATTCCATTTTTGTTCGCTATAGCCAATTGTCAATTACGAAAAAATCTCATACCCTTACACGTATTGTTTAAAATTAGAAAGTGGTCAAGCATTTAAAAAAATATCCCAAGATTTAGGTATACGACATGTACAAAAATTTAGAAGAAAATATGGTTTTGTTCTAGTTAGGTAGTAAACAAAACCGAATGCATAGTTATGTACATCGTTATCTCGAAATAAATAATACATATTTTTAAGAACACGTGAAACAAAGAAAAAAAAGGTACCCTTTTGTTTTCACTTTTTTATAAAATATTGAGAATAGAAAATATTGAGTTTTATGAACATCCTTATCAATATAATTAACACAAAAATCCAAATAATTTCATTACGAAATGCAATGGGAAAGGAAAAAACCCAAACGAAAATTTTAGTAACGTTCCGTTGCGAAAATTTTCGTAATTCGATTTCAAGAATACGATTTTAGGGTTTTCGTAATACTTTGACACTAACTCGCAATACGAAAGTTTTCGTAATGTTTCAAGAATAGCACCCCTGGTCGACCGGTGCGAATCCCGGCTAAATTTATCGATGAACACCAATTTTCATCTAGGTGGGAAGTACTGTAGCCGATTCGACCGCAACACAACCTTCAATGCCCGCAGAGCCGCCAATACAACCATCATCGCTAGCAGCGCCGCGCCCTAGAGCAACTTGCTGCCATATGGGCAATCTATTTTCGAAATCGAAAATTTAAAAACAAAAAAATCAAATTGACCGAAAAGAAAAAAGAAAAAAACTTGACTTCCTCTTTTTGTTTAGTAGTTCTGATCCCTTCGCTACACACTCATGTGTTATGGTATTATTCGTGAATTTCGTAAAAATTAAATAAATGTTTTTTTGGGAAATGTTAATTAATAAAAGTTTAAATTAATTAACTAATATTTTTTATTTGTACCCAAGCGAAGTGCTACATCCATGAATGTCACATTAACATCGAAATATTCTCCATAGAATTCAATTCCTACAACTGCCATTCAAGAAGAAAAAACGAATATGATTTTCAAGCAGTGGAAACTAAACCTTTTCAAATAGCCTTTCTCACATATGTCCAATCGCAATTCATTAGTAACCTAAAAGTTGACAATGAAACAAACTTATTTAAGAGCTAAGCAGGTAAAATGTATATATTATTTACGAAAACATTGGACGGCCATTACCTACAAGTGTGAACTTATCAAATTATCAACAAGACTTAGAAACATTGAAGAGTAATAAGGACTCACTAGGAAAATTATGTGATGCATTCTTAAATACCACAGATCATGAATACTGCAAAGAAATCAGAGTAAGGGTACAAGTAGCTTTCGAAGAACTTTTGTCTAAAGAAGACATAATTGAACATTTTTTTACGGACACCTATAGGAACAAGAGAGAAATCTTGGACGGAATAGGCAGATTTTCAAAATACTTATTTAGCACTCTAGATAACAGGGACGGCGAAAAACTTAACAAGAACACAGAAATGATAAAGCAACAAACTTCAATTATTCATTGAATATACAATGAAATAAATGGAATACAAATTAATACCAGAAACACTCTTAAAGGATTCGGCCAAGCTATAAACAACCTGATTGTTTTCATAGGACAAATAAGAGATGACAATTTACAGAGTCAAGACTTCAAGGCGATCGAACACCTAAATGAACTGCTTACTATATTATCTTATTCAACAGCACAACTTAACTTACGACAAAACAAGTTGATAGAAATACTGATATCAGCTACAAACTCGAAGCTCCATCAATTCCTTATCAGCCCCTCATAGTATTGGTAAATTGTATTGGTTGCAAAAGAATAGAGAAAAACAGAGAATAAACATTTGAAAAATAAAAAAAACAATTCAGTGTTATCTCATGCGTATATGAAAGAAATGTTGTACATATTTTTATTTCCTGTAATTTTCTGTAAAATTCAAAACTAATAAAATGGTAAATTGAATAATGATTTAAAGATAAATTAAAATTAGCTAAAAATGGAAAATAAGTCAGAAAAATATTTATAAACCATAATTTTATTAATAATTTTAAATGATGAAAAGACACACGTCGTACATCCTGCTTGCCCATCCCAAAATCACCAATTTACTTATATTTTTCACATTATCCCTGTTATTCGATGTTAAACAAAAAACAAACAAAATGATGGGCGTTTTTTCTAGTTCTTTGTTTAACATGATGCAAATAAGAGAGATAAAATGATACGAAAAAGAGGGATATAAAATATAATGTGGAAAATAAAAGAAGTAAATTAGTTATTTTGACATAGTGTTAATTCAAACGCAGGAGAGGAAGGATGTATGTCGTGTGTCTTTACATCATTTAAAATTATTAATGAAATTATAGTTTATAAATATTTTTCTGACTTATTTTCCATTTTTAGCTAATTTTTGTTTATCTTTAAATCATAATTCAATTTACCATTTTATTAGTTTTAAATTTTACACAAAATTACTGGAAATAAAAATATGTACAACATTCCTTTCGTACGCATGAGATAACACTGAATTGTTTTTTTTTTTATTTTTGAAATGTTTATTCTCACATAACAAAAAAAAAAAAAAAAAAAAAAAAAAAAAATTAAAAATATTATGAATGTGGCCGACGAAGAATGTATAGATTAAAAACCATTTATTTATGCTGCTTTTTCGTTTTTATATTGAAGATCACGAGCAATTTTTTTGATTGCGTATTGTTTTGGATTTTTGTTAACGAAGTAAAATGAATGTCTCGTTTACAACAACAATAGATAGAAAAACATGAATTCTTCATGTTAAAAGATATGCAAAAATAACTCAAGGCGAGCGGAAGCAACAAAAAGTTGAACCGATTTCACCCGCTTAGCTTATTTTTGATACTTATCATCATGAGAAAACACACTAATACAATAAAAATATTTGACGGCACACAATAGCAAAATGTATATTATACGCCGTGTACATATACAAAATTCTCAATCCTCAATCCTCATTTTGCGACCAAAATCAATACCCTGATCTATGCAGCACATATTTTGTTCACGTAGAAAAAAATATGTGGATCATATGCGACGCCGAGAACGTGATCTATATATATGACAAACCTGAGGTGGCAGACGCTATTTGCGATAACCAGCATATTAGCCTAACAATCGAAGGGAAAGGTATACCGAAAGTAAATAGAACAGTATCCTGCGAGATTAACACCAGCGGATTCAAAATTTACATCCACAACATGGAGAAATCAATAAATTCAAGCGTTATGATTGAAGTTCCGGGACGCATACCGGAAAGAATTTTGAGCTGGAAGAGCTACGAAAGAGTAAGGCATGATACACCCAGAGTAATATTACCAGCAATCCTAGACAAACACAAAGTTGAGAGACACAGGAAATGAAATCAAACTACTGGAGCAGAACCAAATGAACAATGGAAGCCAAGACCATTGGTTACCCAGCATGCACGACCTAACAACGTATGGCATAATAGGGTCAATATAATTCCTTTACGTGGCTACCAGATATATTAAGGCGAAGAGGAATAGGAGAAGCACTAAATCTAGCAGTCACATTGTCATCAGTAATACCATACCCACGAACACGGAACATTCCCAACAAGAGGCCGATGGTAAAACCAGAAAAGTAGAGAATCAATCGAGTACCAACGATAAATGGATTTAATTAAATTAGTAACAACATGACTAACCTAGAATACAATTTTTAAAACGCTAACCTACCATAACATTAGTAAATAAAAATTAAATAGTTCTAAAGTTCAATTTGAAATGTAAAAACGTCAATTTGAAATGTTAAATGTTGAATTTGAAGTGTAAATGGAACAAATTAAAGTGGTAAAGTTTCAATTTGAATTGTACTCTCTTGTTGATCTGTAAACCTGTATCATCGCAGAAATATCTGTCCGTGTCCGCTTTAATAAAGTATCAGCTTATCTAAGGGAGGTTTTCATTGGAAAACTTTAGTTGCATGTGACTTAAAAGTTTGTCCGTTGACGTGAGGATTCCGCATAATTGAGTGTCTATTGAAATGAGGTTTCACTGTATTTAAAACTGATTGTCTATATATATATATGTACAGTATATATGTGTGCGTTATTTAAGCAAATGCACACACATTGAACGATTTGAACCAAACTGTACAGAAATAATTTTTAAGACTTAAGAAAGGTCAATGTTAATATCTCAAACATTCATCTCAGAGAATTTGAAACATTTCATCTTCAGCGATGATAATCAGGTCTAAAGTTACTACAGAGGAATTTCTAAAACTTCAAATATTGAGTCGATTTTTTATGACGGTATGATGGTAAGAAGGTATGATGTTATGATGGTATAATGGTATGATGGTTTGTATACAAGAATTGTATGATGTCGATGGTAATGGTGATGATGGTATGATGATGATAATGGTATGATTGTATGATGGTATAATGGTATGTTGGTATAATGGTATGAGTTAAGCAGAGGGTTGAGATTTGGTTCGAGCTAAGTTGAGTTGAAGTTGAGTTAGGGTTTAGCTAGCCTGCATTGGGGTTAAATGAGTTGTTCGGTTGGGAAATTATTTAAGAGTTGATTTGGAGTTAGGTTAAGGGTTAATTTGAAAGTTAATTTGGAATTGATTTGAAGGCTGAGCTGAACATTGACTTAACTGATTTATTCCGTCGTTAATGTGGGAGTTAAATTAATCAAGGCCGAAGTTCTGACCACCTCATGAGGTTTCAGCCCTTTATACTTTTTGTGTTTGAAAAGTGAAAAGTCGTTGTTAAGTATATTCGCCGCGACTGATAAATTGAATGATCAGAGTTGGTACATCGATTCAGGAGCATCGGCACATATGACGCACAATGATCAGTTAATGACTAATGTCAATCGTAGTGCATCAAATGCAGAGGTAATAACAGCCAATAATCAAAAGATTTATGCGACAGGCATCGGTGATTGCAAGTTGTCTTTAAGTGTTAATAACGAAGTGTCAAAAGTCAACATATCAAACGTTTTGCACATTCCGGATTTATCAGCAAATTTGTTGTCAATAAGTCAAATGGTGAAAAATGGCAAGCGTGTTGTTTTTGATCAGAGTGGATATCGAGTTTTTGATACTAATGAAGAGTTGTTGGCGACAGCTAGTTTAAAAAATGGGATTTACAAATTAGACATGGAAAGTTCAAACATCCATACGTCATATTATCTGCGAGAGGATGTAAAGCTGTGGCACAGACGTTTGGGTCACATGAGAGATGGCTATTGATTGATTGATTGATTGATATGAATGCACGGCCAAGCTTATGAAGCAAGAAATCCCGTGTTATTGATGTGGTCATTAAACTGTCATACCAACTTTATAACACAGGTGAATGCTTTCCTTACTGAAGATACCTAAGCACCATTACAACAAGGAGAGCACAACCACTCGCGATATCACATAAATATGACAGCATCATGTCCACCCCTGGCCGGGTCCCACCGTGCACTCTTTCACACATAACAAAACCGAAGGATAGGATAGGATAGTTAGAAGTGACAGAATCGGCCCGGTTACAGACACCTAGGTATAGCCGATAGTTAGTAAATTGTTAGTAATTATATAGTAAAATAGTTAGCACAGGACAACACAATTTCTAAACTACAGCTAATTTACTACTTCTTGATCCTGGAGCGTTGATTCAAGCTAAAATTTAATTCTGAAACTCAGGATTAATTTAATCCCTATAATAATGATTAATTCTGGAACTATGTTATATTCTGAAAATTGGATTATTTATTATCTTATTAAGGAAGAGATCCCTTTAAATATTCTCTTAACTAAATTAATTAATATACATTAATGAACAAAACACAACATAATAAAAAGATTAGCACAAGACAGCACAATCTAACTACATTATTAGATGATCATGTCTCTGGAATCCAGGGTCGGATACTCAGGACTCCCTAAATTTATAACAGGACTTAGAAAAATTATTAATAATGTTGTAATTTCACCCTTGTCCGCTTATCATTCATTTACCTGCTAAAATATTTAAGAAAAATATAAAATAACAACACTTATTTCCTTATTCATAGTCCTTTTATATTTAATTAATTAATTAATACGTACTGCAACAAGGATTAACATAAACATTATAAACCATTTAAACATAAAATTTAACTTAAAACCAATCATCTATTTCCTACCGAATCAGAAAAAGAAAATACATAATTATAAATCCAATTATTTTATAAAATTTATATAAAATGATTTAAATGATAATGTTACAGTACCACAACACCTAGACTTATCAATAATTCAATTAGGTACTATAAGTATATGAAGAATCAACAAATAAAATTAATATAAAAATTAATATACAAATTTCCAGGCGACTCTGAAAACTAGATTTAATTAATAAAACACCGTAATATCAAATTTTATTACTTAAATGAATAATTATTGTAACAGGATCTTCAGTATTCACGATCACACATTGTATCCACTCATTTACACATACCAAAACCGACGAATAGAATATGATTATAAGTTGGGACTCCTAAGCGATTAATATATAGCAAATTATTAGTACAATAAATGATAAACAGGTTAGTACAAGATAGCCATTTTAACTACATGATTAGATGCTCGTTTCTCTGTAAACCAATGCCAGAACTCAGGATTCTTTAAATCTAAATCAGGACATCAACAATTATTATTATAATTAATGTTTTAATTTACTAATCTTGTTGACATAATTAAGTTAAACAAAAATCAAAATCTACGAAATTTATACTTATATACCCCATAAAACTTCGGCTCCGTTTATAGATATATAACCCTGCAAAATCAAGCATGCAAAGTAAGTAAAATAATAAATCAATGAAAGGAACCTGAAACGTTATTTTCTTAAAAATTTATCGGTGTACCATTTCAGTAAAATTGACGTTTGTATGTAAAAATTGCAACCTAAACATCAAAAAATCCATTAAGTTAGTTAATTAAATTCAATATATTTAGCATAACAATTTGCTTTTACATAATTCCACGTTGTTCACATTCGTTTAATCAAAATTTGGCATGCATAAATAAATACGTCATTATGTGTTGCAAACCAAATCACAACTCAACTTAACATTAATATTTCAAAATTAGTATTTAATTATCTAACTCAGTTAATTTATAAACTTATAATATTAATAAAAATCAATTAAATATAATTTAATGTAGTTTATAATACCCTGTAAAAAATAAATCATACCCAAATATACTCTTAAATAAATCTAAATATAGTATATCCATAAAACTTTATCTCATTTCTCGTACATATTACCCTGCCACTAAATTATGCACACATAAATGAATACGACATTAGTAGTGTTTTTTTATTCGCTCCGGACAGCTGCCATCGAGAGCCGTCATATGAAAAGTGGCTCCGGATAGCGCTCCGTATAATAGGTATAATCGGTAGAGCCAAATATTCTTTATATGAAGTTTTTGGTAAACAGTTGAATTAAAAATGATAGTTTGATGCTAAATAAGTTTAGTTTACCAATAAATAGCGCGTCAAATTTAAATTTAGGCGTAGAAAAATGACGGCTCTCGATAGCAGCCATCCGGAGCGAATAAAAAAAACGCGCTTATTATGTGTTGAAAACCAAATCTTAAACTCAAATCATCATTTTCAAATTAGCATTTTATTTATATATTTAGTTACTTTATAATTTTATAATATTAAATTAAATTAATTTAAAATCAATTTGATGCAATTTGTAATACCCTGTAAAAAAATTATTAATCATAAATAAATAAACTATTTTCAATGAATTGTATAAGACGGATTCCAATTCGACTCAAACTCATTCGATTATACGAAGTATAAGCATCCTATTTTGTATAGTATCTACATTATATGCATACAAATAGCGTCACAATGCCTCGAGAATACAGAGAATACATGGATTGAAACTAAAATTATATATAAAAGGAATACCAATCCATACATACGAGCGATCACCACTGCCAGTATAAACACTATTATTTGTGCTACCATACATTTACACCGCTTTTATTCATTGGCAATAGTTACACATAAATAATTTCAAAAAACCATCAAAAATGTCCATACAAGACAATCCATACAAAGAAAATATATAAATTTATATTATCTTCCATGTGCGTAGCAGGGGACATAACAAAGCGTACGCGTATTATCTATAATACCTATAGACAATTCACTTATGAATAACAAAACCCAATTATATGCATACGTATAGATCTACTCAAAATACAAATTATATAAACAAAAAATCATACTAAATTCCTGTTCTATATAACAATATTCAGGAACATATTTGTGTCGATTGTCAAAACCAACATTAATGTACCACAAACCTGATTGTCACCAATATTATAACTTTATTTTGCGCTTATACATGAAAGCATTGGTGATCGACAGATTATATAAATGAGTGAGATAAACATACAAATTGTAGATAAACAAAACAAATGAATTGTGGAGGGAAAATTGGGTATGTTAATAATGAAAAAAAAACTAATTGGGATTGGTTAGATGAGAGTATTTTATTCTATTTTAAACGTAAGAGTGCATCTGTGTGATTCAACACTGAATTAGGCCTGGAGTATTACATTAGTGTTGGTTTTGCGATTGCACATACAATAAAACACAAGAACACTTATAAATATGCGTAAAATAAAATAATATATGAAAATTAACTACGTACATTATATCAAATTAAATTAAAATCAATTTTAATACAATCCAATTATTAGATTTTAGTAATTAAATTGTATGTACAACCACAAGAAAATTTAAAATCATGCACTTAATCAAAAAATCAAGAATTTTGATTTCTTTAGCTATAAATACAAAACATTGCCTGATAAATGCATCCCGGTGGATTGGATTTTCCAAAATTACACTTTAACTATTATCTCACTTTAAATAAATTGAATTAAATTAAATTAAATTAAATTAGAATTAAAATGTATGTCCATATGTATATAAAGTATATAGATAACACTTCACACTACACATATATAAAAAATAAAATAAAATTAAATTAAATTAAATTTTGAAGAGGAAAGACAAAATACGTCTATCCACTTTGAATGTTCGCTCGATCCTCGGGTCACATGAGAGATGGCTATATGAAAAAATTACAGAATCATTTGAAAATAAATCTTATGAAAACAAATGACAACGAAAAATGTGAAACGTGTATCAGGGGTAAGCAAACTCGATTACCCTTTCCAGATAGTGGAAAGCGAGCGGATGAACTATTAGAGCTGGTGCATGCAGATCTCGTATAAGTTTTCGTATATTTTTTGAAGTTTAAATCTCAAGTGTTTAACAGTTTTGTGGAATTTAAGAATTTGGTTGAAAACCAAACGAACAAGAGAATAAAAATGTTACGCACTGATAACGGAACAGAATTCTGCAATATTGAGATGGATGATTTTCTTCGAAAATCCGGCATCAAACATCAGAAAACGACACCTTACACGCCTGAGCAGAATGGAAAGTGTGAACGGATGAATAGAACTCTCATCGAAAAAGTCAGGTGTATGCTTATTGAGGCCAATCTTCCGAAAAAATTCTGGGCAGAAGCTGCAAACACAGCAGCATATTTGGTAAATCGTACGCCAAACCGAATGCAGGATTCAGTAACACCAGAAGAGGTTTGGTCTGGAATAAAACCACAATTAAAACATTTGCGTGTGTTTGGCTGTATTTGTTTTGCGCACATTCCGAAACAAAAAAGGGGCAAGCTGGATCAGAAATCAGAAAAGTGTATTTTTATGGGATACAGTGAAGAATCTAAGGCATATAGAGTGTTCCATATAGAACAAGAAACTGTATTAATCAGACATGATGTGGTTTTTATGGAACATCAGTTTCTCAATGAGGAATTTTTAAATGAAAATATTGTTAACTTGTTTAATATGTCTCTAGAAATAGATGAGAAAGAAAGCTTAACGAATACAGATACTCACCCACATGAGATAACAAATGATGACACTGTTCAGATTCAGGAAATGGTTCCGCAGGAAGAGATTTAACAACAAATGTCAGTTAGTACAGATGGAAATGTTAACGATTCGTACTGTACGGATGTAGAATCATTTTTTAATACAAACTCAGACGATGACTATCAACCACCAATAAGTATTCCAATAGCTGAACAACCAAGGAGAACCTCAACACGAAATTTGAAAACTACAAAGATACCTGATTTTGTGTACCACACTAATTTCGAGGCGGACAGTTTGTATGAAGATCCATCATCAGTAAATGAAGCATTACAAAGTATACATTCGGATTTGTGAAAGCAAGCCATGGAATCCGAATATCAATCTGTAATGAAAAACAATACTTGGGAGTTGGTTGATCTGCCTGTTAATAGAAAACCCATCAGTAATAAATGGGTATTTAAAACGAAACGCGATGCTGCCGGAAGAATTATAAAATATAAAGCGAGACTAGTGATCAGAGGATTTGCGCAGAAACCGGGCATAGACTTCACAGAAACGTACTCTCCAGTTGTGAGATACAGCTCGATTCGGTTTTTATTAGCAATGGCAGCAAAATATGATTTAGAGATTCACCAAATGGATGCAGTCACAGCATTTCTCCAATCAGAACTTGAAGAAACCATTTATATTGTGCAGCCAGAATGTTTTCAATATGGTAAAAAAGTTTGTCACCTTAAAAAGTCATTGTACGGGCTTAAACAAGCCAGCCGCATTTGGAATCAACATTTAGACACTCAACTGAAGAATTCCGGTATGACGTAGTCATCGGTAGATACATGCATATACTTTAGAATAGTAGCTCAAAAGATCATAATAGTCGCTGTATACGTAGATGATCTCATATTATTCTCCAATGATTTGGATTTAATGGCTGAGCTAAAGAAAAATTTAATGAGAAAATTTCAGATGGAGGATATCGGTGAGGCGAAATATGTACTAGAAATGAAAATTGAAAGGAATCGAAAGGAAGGAACAGTATCGATATGTCAGGAAGGTTATATAAACGATGTTTTGAGAAAGTTTAACATGACAGATTGCAATCCAGTTGCGACTCCGCTAGAACACATTCCGTACCAAGAGGCAATAGGCAGTCTACTTTATGCAGCGCAAGTCACAAGACCAGATATTTGTTATGCCGTCAACAAATTAAGTCAATTTAATCAGAATCCAGGAATGGCCCATTGGAATGCTACGAAACGAGTGATGAGGTATTTGAAGGGTACATCAAGTTTTAAATTAGAATTCAGCAAAAATAGCAATGCAGATATGATTGGATACTGTGATTCAGATTGGGCGAGTGATCCTGAACAACGACGATCAACTACTGGATATGTATTTGCGATACAAGGAGGACCAATATCGTGGAACTCGAAACGACAATGCACAGTGGTTTTGTCAACTACCGAGGCAGAATACATGTCTATGGTAGCAGCAACACAAGAAGGCTTATGGCTCAACAAATTACAGAGCGAAATTTTCCCAGATACATCGATTGTGATCAAACTTAATTGCGACAACAAAAGTGCAATAAGCTTGAGTGCTACGAATACATATCACCCAAGGACGAAACATATAGATTCAGATATCACTTTATAAAGGAGTTAGTGATGTGCCGTCGACTTGAAATAGAATACATTCCAACAAAGCAAATGATTGCTGATGTTTTAACAAAAGCTCTCCCTAAGCAGCAACATCACAACTGTTCCACAGCTATGGGTTTACAAAAATAAAAATACAATATTTAGGGGGAATGATGAAAAATCAATATTGTACTTTAAATGTTGGTAACACTGTATTGTTATATCATGTAATCATGTATTTATATTGTTACTATCTTCAGTTTGTAAATAAATGTCAATCTCTCTTCCGCTTTAGTTACAGCAAGAACAAGTTGTTTTTTATTTACGATACGCCAGAAATCTCTGTCCATCCTGTAAAATGACCCGCATGCTGACTAGGGTTAAAGAATTAATAAAAAAATTAAGCTAAGAAACCACACATTAATGAGATACTACAAGCAATTTTCAGTTAACTAAATTTGCGTTTTTTAAATTTAATAGCGCAAAACGTATAAGGAAAATTGTTTTATGTTTAACCCCTTAACAATAATATTGTTATAAGATTATTTTCACAAGTTATTTTGGGCAAATACATATAGGAACGTACGAGTATAATATGTGACCGGCCGAGTTATCTCGGGTACGATCTTTTTGGACCATATAGTAAGTCCCGAGATATCTCGCGTCTGGTCCTTATGGGGTTAAAAGATGTAAAAAAAAAAAATATAATTCAATTTTTTCAGATTGTACTGCATTTCATTGTAATGTACTATTGTACTTTTAAAAATGAGTTGTATCGAAAAAAGTACAATTGTACCTAAAATTCCATCACTGGGATGATGGTATGATTGTATGATGGTGATTGTATGATGGTATAATGGTATGTTGGTATAATGGTATGAGTTAAGCAGAGGGTTGAGATTTGGTTCGAGCTAAGTTGAGTTGAAGTTGAGTTAGGGTTTAGCTAGCCTGCATTGGGGTTAAATGAGTTGTTCGGTTGGGAAATTATTTAAGAGTTGATTTGGAGTTAGGTTAAGGGTTAATTTGAAAGTTAATTTGGAATTGATTTGAAGGCTGAGCTGAACATTGACTTAACTTATTTATTCCGTCGTTAATGTGGGAGTTAAATTAATCAAGGCCGAAGTTCTGACCACCTCATGAGGTTTCAGCCCTTTATACTTTTTGTGTTTAATTTCGCGTGGAATGTTGTTTGCATTCTGGATCGAAATATCTGCAGACATTTTATTGCGAATCGTATCAGGCTATCGAGCTTTTTACGCCAACATTAAAATTTTAAGTCCCCTCATATATTACACCATCTAAAACTAAATATATACGAAACGTTGAGAATACCATTTATAATGTTTGGTTGCGCTCTATGGATACTAACTGATGTAACTATGAACGAAACATTATTAGAGTAATTGTCGGCGAGAACATGATTTTATCAAATACAAAAAATTCAATTAAAAATTCCAATAAACTGATTATTATTTTAATATTACACTTGTTTTACTTTAATTTGATTTAATTAAATAATCAAAAGTTCTAGGTTAGACCCTGCACGTATTAATTACGTATTAACTCAAATTAAAGGTTAAATTTCGTAGTAATAAAAAGAAATTTGAAATACGCTCGTTACAACAACGAGTTTCAATATCCAATCCATCTAAATACACAAAGTAGAATAATTCTTGTGTTCTAATTGGGCGTCCTTTTAATTAATATCACACCGATTATTCTTTAATATAACAATATATATTTACCATAGTTTGCCTGTACAATTTTGAAATATGATACATCGAACCTTTTTAAAATAAAATGTTGCTGTAGTCGATCAAGTGTAAAATATGAGGCAGACGCACTCAAATCTGTTGTTGAACCTTGAAATCTAGCATAAGAAAATCTAAATGCATGTTTTGCCGGATTGAGATTCATGAATATCATTTTGTTGTTGTCAAAATCAGGACGAACAAACCGATCGGTGTATCTTTGCTGAAAAAAAAGAAAAGAAATAACAAATTAAAAACATTAATCAAAATTTCACAACCATATTTCTTTGCGGTTATTGTCCGCACGACTCTTCACAAATTCAATCCGCAGCCATTCAACTTTCTCCAATCATACAAATCAATTAATCGCTCGCGATACTCAACGAAAACCGAAGTAAAGTTCTTATGGGGAATAGCACAAAATTTTGAAGTGAAAGCAAAGTAAATAGTATGCATTTAGGCGATTTTTGTATCGAATGACCAGTCCTTGGGGTCGGTCATGTAAATAAAAAGCAATACTTGTAGCAAATGTTGAGCGACTTTGCGCCGAAGAAATTTGTTCAACAAAAATCAATAGTCCCGAAATCAAACGACATTCCTCGAATATCTGTTGCAAGCATTTGATGCAAAAATTATCAAATGGCCGGTTCCTGGGGTCGGCCATACAAATAACAAGTACTACCTATTTGCATCAAATGTTGTACGATTTTTTGTCTCAAATTATCGAAATTATCGAATTTACCGGTGCCAAATTTAGAATGACATGAAATTAAGGCCGAATGATTAAAATATGAAACAGATAATTTAACCAAGTCGGAAGTTTCATCGACAAATTGAGTATCATCAGATTCGATTAGCATATATTGTGGCAAGCGAAAGTTTTCTTCTACGTTGCCTAAATATTTAGTCAGGTAAAACTATAACTTGCCCAGCATAAAAAGGTTTCACAAAGAGATAATACCAAAATTAATAATTATAGTGTCAAAAAACGTTGGGAACTCATTCTCATTGGACAAATTATGTCGCTTGATGAGACTGATTAGCAAGATCTGGAGAGAATCAATGAAAACGGCGTTTTTTCTCAGAATCAGTGGGTTCAGTAATATGTAGCTTTAACTAAGAAACAAGCAATTAGTATTGGAACAATATTAAAGCCCGTTAAAGAATATAAAATTAGCTTACCTCAACAAGGGTACACATCTTGCGTGATAAATATAATACGTAAATCGACAAAATACATCCAAGTATCGCAGAAATAAATGGTCCCATTCCACCATTTTTAAATAATACAATTTTTAATATGAAACATGCAAACAACATAAAATACAAATATTGTTCGTTCATCATGTCCGCGGTATAGAAGATTTCGCCCACTTTTCGATAAACCTTAGGTTCTACATAGGAAAGCCATATCGGTACTAGTTGTGATTTAAAAAAATAAAAAACCCAGATACAAATCAGTGAAGAAAAAACTGTGACATAGTAATCACGTACCGCATGGGGATTCGTTGATATAAAAACTGCCGCTAGATTAGGTGGTGGATTTTTTTTTTTTAAATAAAATGTCACACTTCCAGCGAGACATACGAATACTGTTGAATAAAAAGAAACCAAATATTATTTGCAATTGTACCCATATAACATATTAAATAACTTAAAACTTACCAAAAGCTAATATCGACAATATTAGTGGAGCTAATGGCACATCATTTGTTGAGTCCCCGTATTTTTGGTAATTTAGTAATGCATGCCATGAAAATAACTCGGAACATACCCAAAATAAACAAATAAATCCGGCAAATGCTGACACACTTTTTGTAAAATTATTGTTATCTGGTATATGAATAAAGCTATAATCAATTAGACATGGTAATGATGCACCGACACAGGGAAATACCAGAGTATATCCATATATCATCTCTTTTTGGATTGATTTATGGTATGGCGTTAAATTGTACGTATTGGTGTAATATATAAAAATATTACCAAATATTACGCCAATCGAAAATAATGCTACGACATAAGCTTTCATATTACTGTAGTTGTAAACAACTGCTCCAATTATCATTGCAACGCTTGATATTGTTAATAAAATAATTTTTACATCAACTATTAAATCCGTTTTCTGGATAAAAGCGAAACTCCATACAGAGAGACCGTCTCGCAGCATTTTATAGTTGGAAAGTTGGCAAACGAACGCCAAACTGAACAGTATTGATTGCAAAGATATGCTTGGTCGCGATGTCTGAAGATATATAATCATAATTTGTATAAGAAAAGATTTTACAAATACAAAATTTTTTTTTGAATAACTTACAATTTCTTCATCCATCTTTTGGTGATTTTCGTTGTAATTCGAATAAATATATTTTTATGCCTAGCGCACTCACTTTTAGTTGTGTCTACTTTACAAATTACCAATTGAATGATTTTATTTTTCATGTTGATTTAAAAATGTCACTGTGATTAATTTGGTAAATGTCATGACACACTTTGCTGTGGGAAAAATATATTAAACGGCCCTAAAGGTCGAGTTACAATAGATCCGTCCCATTCCGCTTCTCCGTCCAAATTAATTTTAAACATTTTCTGTACATTTTATATGAAGAAACGGAATGATTAGTTATAATAAAATGGAAAGAGACGGACGAGCTCGACGGAACATCTTAACCAAACAATATATTATAAAGTAGTAAAGTTTACGATTCGACATTTTTGTCAAATCTTTTTTAACTAAATAAAAAGTTATAGATATCCCTGGGGCCCTATTCTCGAATTCCACATCCATTTTCCACATGCGGATATCTGTCAAATTTTCATCAAAATGTTGGAAAATTGTAATTCGTATATGAAACACATGGGACATTGAAATTTTCCTATATGGTGAATTTCTTCCACCTGCTTTTACCCATTCGGAAATATTCCCTTAGTATCGAGAAAATTAAATTTTTATGAATTTTGACAGATGTCCACATGTGGAAAATGGATGTGGAATTCGAGAATAGGGCTCCTGGTCATTCTAAAGTTTGGATGAAAAATTCTTTACTATCTAACTCTTTCATTTGGAAAAAGCTAGTCTTAAATTACCCGGATTCGTCCTTATCCAGATTTAATAGACGCACCCACCATCTTCTTTTTTTCTTATAAATTCTATAATGTTGTTTATACAAAACGTATAAATCAAAGCGAATTTCTTAAGATTTTAGAGTCTCGCAGCCTTCCATTTTATTTTTTTATTTGTTTTTCAAATATCAGTTTAAACAGACGGAACGGATGCAAGGTAATCAACAAACGGAAAAGACGAGTCGGATAACGACGGAATGAAACGAGACGGATTCATTGTAACTCGACCTTTAGGCCTGCTGCACATTTCAGCTTATGGGGGAACCAGCGAGTCAGTAACAACTTTAAGTAAGAACACGATATACAGAAAGTGCATGTTACTGACCAGCGAATCTTTAAGAAGTTTCGTTCAGTTCAGCTGTCACTTAATAGAGCGAAAATTAACGCGCAAACTGAAGGATATGTCAGAATACGAGTACATCAAAATTTCCACAGCACACTTTTCTTAGAAATAATAAATTTTCCCATTCATATTACAATTTTAATACTGTATTATTTGTCAGTTGTTACGGATTCGGTGGCCAATATGTCAAATCTTCTGTAAGGAAGTAATTTCGTCAAATTCTTTTAAGTTTCTTACTGATTCGCTGGTTAGGCCTTAAGCTAAGCTACGCGATGGGGGCTATGTGCATAGCTTTCGGTTGTAAATAAAGAGATTTAATGGAACGTTGCACACTCGAGCTAAATTATGCGAGCTATGTTTTTTGTTTAGAGCGATGCAAACTCACTAAGCTTGAGTTGTCTTCACCTTGCTATGCCAGCTAACATCGTTCACATATACACTGATGTTTTTGTATATTTTATGATTAACTCGTAGGCTACTTAGTTATATTAGGTATCGTATCATAAATCATAATAAATGAATTATGCAGAAAAATCAATGTATGTGTGAGCGATGTAACTAGCTGAAAACGGAGTGAGCTAAGCGGTCTAAACTATGCTAATATAAACTACGTGTCTCGCTTAGATTAGCTAAAATGTACAACGGGCCTAAGGCTCGTATTTTTAAACATGGATACTGTAAATTCTAATCCAACTGTCTAGAATTTTTCTTTATTTGAACAATGAAACACTCGTTAATAATTAAGTAAACTGACTGACCATAATTTGATTTTTCTTGCGGTTTTTATACACACAATTAACAAAAGAAAATGTAATAAAATATTGTTGCGTCGGCGTAAATATTTTTCCCACCAAAGCAAGAGCATATAAAAAATGAAGCGACTGTATCATATTTACATAGACGTTTTGCATTGTCTATGCACATCAAATATCATCCGGTCACACGCTCTACAAATGTTTGCTTTGGTGGGAAAGACCCTGTTCATGATTGAACATACTCCCGGGCGGCTGGGAAGATTTTATTACGCTGTAGCGTCCACTGATTGAGGTTGCAGTGGAGCTAATGGGCGCCGGCGTCGGATGTAAGCTATGATCCAGATTGTTCCGACGATGCAAGGGCTCCAGAACAGAATACGAATCATGGTGTAGTGATGAACATGATGTTGATTTTGGTTGATTACGAGCTCGTTCATATGGATCAGTTGCTCATTTTCCGGAACAGCTGCTATCTCATCTTCCAATTTTTTGGTATCCAACCCGGAGACGAGATCAAATTCAGCGTCATCACGTACCTTGGTTTTGATGTGATTTCAAAAATTTTGCAATTGTTTGGTAGTGGTAATACCCGAGTTTGATTTTTGAAAGGCCTTGCTTATACTGTTGGATGCTGTGCCCACAGCTACAATGTATAAATCCCTGTCACACAATATGCAGCGTGCATCGATGCTAATTATTCCCGATCCTTGAAGAGTGTGTGGACTAGATTGGGATCCACATAAGACATCAACCGTGGTTTCGGTGGGAATTGCATAAATCCATTGATTTGGTGCCTTCAGGGGAATCCATCTGTTCTTTGAATTGCTAGTTTGAAAGCTGCAGTATTGTTTAAGCGTGGATTTCCGCTGCAGGATGGCTATCTCGCACCTACCGTTGTTAGTGAATGCGTTGAAAACTGGTGATGTCTCGCATAAGAAATGAGATTAGGAGATACTCTGGCAACGAGATAGTTGTTCCGTAGAGAAAAATGCAAAATGTTCGCGATGGCTGTCCATGGCCAGATATTCAGTTGAAGTTACTATGCTTGACTGTGTGTTGTCATGCAGAATGTCTAGCACGGCGATTACTGATAAAAGCATGTACTCCGTCGCGAACGCCAGTGGGATGATGATTTCGATGATCACGTTCTGCTTGGTCATTCTGCTTCTGACTGTTAGACTCTGATATACGTGTATTAAATCAGACAATTGGTGACCAGGGACGTTGATTGCTGTTGGTACATGTTGCCGAATCAGCGAAAGTTGTTCTTCTAATTGGTCGGGTGTGAGAATGGCGGGATGCAAAATCTCATGATGCACGGAGTACACTATATCAAGTAGACTGTGTTGGGTGTCCTACAAGTTCTGTAGGATTAAGGTTAACTCGATTACATTCATCAACACAGAGCGAACCCTGTCCTCATAAGTTCGGTACTCTTGTACCACCGTTATTTCTTGCCTTAATCGCCTCTGCTCTTGTAATAGGTTGTTTATGGACATCGCGGTGAGGTTGGAATTATGCTTTATCAATTTTACCGTATTGTCTATTATCGATGTTTAATTCTGTATTAATTTCATTAGATGATTTTCGTTGTTGTTGATCATCTTAAACTGGGATTCGTATTGAGCAGCATCACGTTGCGACAAGATTCCAAATATATCGCCCAACGCAATCCCCAGCGTATCTCCTAGTCCTCGCTTGGATCGCTTGCGCCCCTTATTGCTATCTTCTAATAGCTTGTTTTTTGTTATGAGGTTGTTGAGTCGCCATTGCAAATGTTGTAGGGTAGTGTTGCAGTTGAATCCTTGCAGATCTCCACAAGCTCCTTGTAGGTGGACCACGGCTTGCTTGCAGTTTTCTACTTCTGTCCAATAGTCGGTCAAGTTGTAAAATATTGCAAGTTTCCATTTCATGGCGACGGCTTCTAAAGTTCCATTTCCTCAAAATGTATGCCTAATGAATGGTCGAAGGGGTGTATGTTAGTGGTACCATGCGTCAAACGTAGTATGGTACAAACTGATAATGACTGATAAGGCTAAATTGGTGGCTTTAATTCCACGTTTAGCTCTTCTAGGCGGTTGTTTCTTGATAGGTGGAGGCTCGTTGTTGGCATCTTCAACTTCTGGGATGTCTGACTTCTCCGATTCTATGGGAAGCTTGCACAGTTTGGTGATTGGTCGTTTGTACACATTGTCCTTACATTTAACAGTAGCTACGCGAACTAGACCATCAGCGCCAGCTTGAGTCTCGATAATTCGACCCAATTTCCAATATGTTGCCGGGAGTTGGTCGTCTTTTAAGAGGACTAAATTGTTTATCAATAGATTTGTTTGCGGTGTTTTCCATTTGCTTCTTTGTTGCAGTTGGTGCAAATATTCAGCTGACCATCTTTTCCATAAGTCTTGTATAATTCGTTGTACTAGATGCCATCTTGTGGTTAGAGGCATATTTTCGACTATAGCAGAAGGTTGGCTCTTGAGAGCTTCCCCGATCAAAAAATGGCCAGGGGTTAATGCTTTAAGATCAGATGGATAATACGCAATACGCCATTGTCGTCTAGAAATGGATTCAAAGATAAAAGCTTGCTGTTGTTCGGCAGTCGTTTTGCGTTTCTCAGACATTTGAGTTCCTGGTAAAAGTCTTCCTCTTGACTCGTGCGGAATATAATGGTTTCTGGTGTAATCGCCTTGAATGACGGAATTTTCCGTGCAACCCGATTGATGAACGTTGCACAATTTGCCACCACTCGTTTTAATTTATCATAACTGGAAATTCTTTGAAATAATTCCAACCAGACGTTGGTTAAGTTCGTTACAGTGGTTAGTGTTACCTTCTCCTTGTAATCCTCAGGGAGATAGACTTGTGGGTCCACCTCATTGTTTTGCTTGACGGTTCTAGAGAGTTGCCAGTGGGTTGCATCCTGTTGCAGAAACGCTGGTCCGTGCCACCATAACTTGCAATGGATTAATTTTCTTGGAGATGCTGCTTGAGAAGCGAGGTCAGCGGGATTCTCGCATGATCGTACGTGATGCCAAGTGGCTGTTGGTAAATATTGCCTTATACAGGAAATGCGGTTCGCTACAAATGTTTTGAAGCGCCTTGGTTCTCCCTTAACCCAGCTTAATGTGATGGTCGAATCGGTCCAAGCGTGCATTTCACATTTACTTAATTGCATTGCTATTTGGACATGCGTTAATAGTTTTGCTAATAGTCTAGCTGCGTTTAACTCCAATCGAGGAATTGACAGCTTCGTTTTGATGGGGGCCACCCGCGTTTTTGCCATAATAAGATTAGTGGTTACTTGTCCTGCCTCGTTGGTAGTCCTGCAATATACTACAGCGGCATATGCTAGTTCGGATGCGTCGGCAAAGCCATGTAGTTCCTTCCTAGTGTTCCTTGTTGTGTTGACCCATCTAGATATTTTTATGTCCTTTACAGCGGGCAATTCGTTCTTGTAGATAAACCATTTTTTGCCTATTTCTTCTGGTAGTTGTTCGTCCCATTCGATCCCGGAGATCCACGTTTCCTGGATCAAAATCTTGGCAGCAATGGTGATGGGCGCTAACCAACCGACCGGGTCAAACAATTTTGATGAGTCGGCCAAGAGCGATCGTTTAGTGGCCGTGCCCTCAGACATATCCAAATTGTCTGCGAGGAACTCCAAGATGTCCTTCTTAGGATTATAATGAATTCCCAAGGTTTTGATGCAATCGCTTAGTTTTAACAGCACGTTTCCGGTGGCTTGCAAATCTGTTGGTATTTGCATTTATAACTCCTTACTATTGGAGGACCACTTCCTTAGTTTCAGTCCACCTTTCTCGGAGATCCCCATTAGCTCTTGAATCATAGCCGAGCCATGATCTATGCTGTCGCTTCCTGTCAGCAAATCATCTACGTAGAAATCAGATAATATAGTTTCGGACGCGATAGGAAATGATCGCCGTTCGTCTTGAGCTAATTGCCTTAATGCGCGCACGGCCAGAAAGCTGGCTGCTGTCGTGCCATAAGTGACCGTTTTTAACCTATAAGTGCCTATGGGGTTTGTTGGTTCCGTTCTCCATAGAATGAGATGATAATTCCTGTCTTGCTCGTCAATCCACACCTGCCGATACATTTTCTCTATATCGGCCGTCAGTACATGCTGATGTTTACGCCAACGAAGGATAATGTTCGCCTGCTGTATCGAACACTACCCGCAGTTTGGTCGAAGTGCTATCCTGCTTCGTTACGCCATGGTGTGGGATGTAGTAGATATTATGGTTGACGTGCTCTTCTACCTTCGGCAGCAACTCCATATGACCTAAGTCCAAATATTCTCGCATGAAGTGTTGATACAATTGTTTAAACGGGACGTCATTTTTAAACCTTCTCTCTAGTTGTAATAAACGAGCGGTAGCCGTTTTCTTAGATTCTCCTAGCTGTGGGGGATCCTCCCTGAACGGAATTCTCACCGTGTACCTGCCGTCACCGTTTCGTTGTAATGTTGACGAAAAGTATTCCTCCGCTCTCTGTTCTTCTTCGGTATGGACCCTTTCAACTTGAATATTGTCATTTTCCACTAAGAGTTTTAGTTGGTTCTCGATGGCTTTAGTAGTCACCATGGTGAGCTTTTCTCCAGACCGTTGACCCATGTTACCCATCAAAATCCAGCCGAACTCAGTTTCTTGGGCCATCGGATCGTTGGGACCCGATTTAATTATGTTGTCGATAGCTATAGAGGTATAGTTGTCGGCGCCAATTATCAGGTCGATAGGTTGTGGATGATTGAACAGCGGATCGGCCAATCTTAGTCTATCCAGGTGAGTCCAATTGCTGTTGTCAACCTTGTCTTGAGGAAGTTGATGATCCAGATTATCGAATACTAGTGCCTCGATGGTTAAGCTGAAACTCCCAGGGAAGTTGGGTAGTAGCGTAGTGTTGACAACATGCCTGCATACTCCAGCGGCTTGGCCACCAATACCGGAAATTTTTATATTAATTTTCTTCTTTTTGAAATTGAAATGATTTGTAGCTCTGGATGATATTAGCGTAGCCTGAGATCCAGGATCTATCAGGGCTCGCAATGTTACGAGCTGACCATTGGCGGTTGATGCCTGGACTACGGCAGTTGGTAATAACACTGCGGGTGTTTGCTGCACCACGAAAGTTTTCGAACCTGCTCGGTTTTCGATGCAGAGTTGTTGCAATGCAGGAGAGTGTTGTGTTTACCGTTGCATACTACGCAGAATTCGATAACAGAACATTTGAACTTATCATGACCTTCCAGACATCGCACGCAGAGTTCTAGATGATTGACCAATTTAGCCCTCTCCAACGTCGGCATGTTCTTGAAGCGTGGGCAAAACTCTAGTTTGTGATTTCCGTTACAATTGGGTACCACACAGCGTGCTGAAGTTGTTGCGAAATTTAGACGTTTGAGTGGTTGTGCGACGGGTTGATGTGGTATTGTTACAGGCTTGTTTTTACCCATAGCTTCTAAAGACTGAAATCGCCGTTCTAAAAAGTCAAACAGCATGCTCAATGTTGGAATTTCCTTGGGCTGTTGCAGATTTGTCTCAAATAGCCTTATTGACTCTGGATCTAGCCTTTTGGTGATTACAAATACCACCAATGCTTCAAATGCTGACTCCAGTTCGAGTTGCTGAATATTATGCAACACTTCCTTTAGCGTGTCATGCATCGAGCGAATAGCTGGGGCCGTCGCTTGTTGCAGCGTAGTCATCGACAGCAATGAACTGAAGTAATTGCTGGACAGCAACCTCTTGTTGTCGTATCTGGCCTTTATTATTTCCCACGCCATATCATAATTTTCTCATGTTGCAGCCAGATGAGCGATGAGTTGAGCTGCACCCTTTTGTACTTTAGATTTTAAGTAGGTCATTTTCACTGTGTTGGACAATGCGTCGTTGTTATGCACTAGCTCAATGAACAGCTCCTTGAACAAGGTCCTATTCTCGTAGTCGCCGTGGAAAGATGGATTTCAACTTGTGGCAACTTGACTTTATGTTCTACGGGAGTTTTACTGGTGAAACGTTCTACCAGCTCCTGGCACTGTTGTAATCGTATTATGGTGTTTTCGACTTTATTTTTTATTGTGCCATAGTTATCTTCGACGAAATAATTTGTTGTTTTGTCTTCGTCATCCATTTCTACCATTATTGTTGCGTGCAGTTGATAGACATCATTCATTTGTGTTTGCAGTTGATTGACTTTCAGCTGAAGGTATTCTTTCGAATAATTTCCTTGATTCAATCTGCCTGTGATTGCGTATATTTCTTGATGCAGTCGACGCATGTAGAAATCCTGTCGCTTGAACACTGGATTTTTACTTGAATGTGATAACGAATCAAGTTTCTTATGAGGTGGAGGATTGTTTGATGGTTGATTGCCCGTGTCTGAGCTTGGCCCCGGATTTCGTTGATGGCTATCCGAAAGAAGGGCGTTATGGTTGGAATCAGGCTGAGAAACTGTTGCCCAGGCTATGTTTTCGACCGATGTATCCGTTGGGGTGCTAAGTCCTACGTTCAAGCACTGGCGCATGTCTGTTAGAAGCCACGTGCATTTATCCTGTGTTTGTTGTCTCGTAGAACGATAAGGGTGCGAGTTCTCTATTGGCGGTGATATCGGCAGAATCTTCTCATCATTTGTATAGAAATCCTGACGTGCAGCCTTCACGTATGCTATTTTCTTCTCCAAATAGCTTTTGGTTTTTCGCGAATTACCGTCCTTTTTGTAATTGGTGAGCAGTTGACTTATGTTGTTGGTAATCTCATGTTGTGCGAGCAGTAATTGTTCCATGTTTTGACGTAAATCTCGAATGGCCTGTTGTAGATTGGCTGAATGTGATGAGCTGCTACCGTTCGTTGGTGGTTGGCGCAAAACCCTTGCGTCGATGATTTACTGTGACTTGAGTTGAGATTGATAGTGTAGAATATTTTATTTATTTGCCGGTTTATTGTTGTTGTTCGCCTCGAATGACCATGTAATGGTGGACCGTATATCCATAGGTCGCTGGTTCATATCCGGCTCGAAGGACCATGTAAATTCTAATCCAACTGTCTAGAATTTTTCTTTGTTTGAACAATGAAACACTCGTTAATAATTAAGTAAACTGACTGACCATAATTTTATTTTTCTTGCGGTTTTTATACACACAATTAACAAAAGAAAATGTAATAAAATATTGTTGCGTCGGCGTAAATATTTTTCCCACCAAAGCAAGAGCATATAAAAAATGAAGCGACTGTATCATATTTACATAGACGTTTTGCATTGTCTATGCACATCAAATATCATCCGGTCACACGCTCTACAAATGTTTGCTTTGGTGGGAAAGACCCTGTTCATGATTGAACAGATACATTGATAGATTTAAGGTTCTATTCCATGAGAAAAATTGACTAACAGTCAAAAAAGACGAAAAGAGAAAACAAATACAAAACTCAATCTAAGAGACAAAGACAACGTTTTTGTTTATTTATTTATTTATAACAAAACTTTATAGCCTAATTTTGACAGCTACTGTAACATAACCAAAAAAAATCATTAATTATTTCTTGTTGGACTTGTTCTTTGAATTTTTTTTAACTATACAGTTCTAATTTGTAATAGTATGGTCGATAAATTTCAATTTAGTTTGTAATTGGATCCGGAGAATATCATTTTCAGTAGTAGTGATGTGAAATGTTGGGTTCGTCCCTATTATTTGGAGCGGAATAGATCTGGCGCTTTTATTAGTATTTTAAATGAGCTAAGGCAAGATTCGAAGCTATTTCTTAATTATATCCGAATGAGTGGGGGTGAATTCGATGAACTGCTGTTTATGGTTGGGCCATTAATTGAGAAACAGCATGTCGCGAGGGAACCTTTGAGCCCCGTGATAGCCCCCACTAGATATCTTGCAACGGGCGAATCACAAACCAGCTTGGCACTTGCTTACAAAACCTCCCAAACAAGCATACACAGAATTGTTGGTGAAACAACTAAATGTATAGCAAACGCGCTTAAAGCGAGATGTTTCCCGAATTGACCACAGAGTATTTCGACGCTGTGGCATTTGGTTTTCAAAGCAGATTGAATTTTCCTCACTGCATGGGGGCAATTGACGGAAAACACGTTACAATTCAAGTACGGTAATGTGAAAATTGAATAATTTCGAGTGAGAATTTTTTTTTATGGCCGATGATGCGTTTGCGTTAAATGAAAATATGTTGAAGCCATTTACTATACCATCAAAGCAGAAACACACAAAATTTTCAATTACCGACTTAGTTGAGCCCGACGCATGATTGAAAATTGTTTTCGTATTCTTTCATCTAAATGAAGAATATTTAGAACTACATCATAGCAGACGTTATTTTGGTGGAGAATATAGAGCAATCTTGTGTCTGCCTACATAATTGGCTAAGACAAAAAAATAATAGTTATATGTATTACTACAGATCTTATAGATCATGAAGTAAAAAAAATTATCGTACCAGGTAAAACTTTTAATTCACACTTTTGAAAGTTCTTGAAATTAATAACCAAAAAAAAAATAAAAAATTAATCATAAATAATAAATTTAAATAAAAGTTTTATTTATTATTTACCTATTTTTTCAATGCATCAGTGAGAACCTTGAGTAAACCTTGCTGCGCTTCCAGCCTGGCCATGAAACCCAAAGCTTTTAAGTAAAGTTTTAATGTTAATAATGTCATTAAGGTCCGCGGGTGGTAAGGGGCGCCGGTTTAGATGGTCTTAATATACTAGCCCAAATGCCAACCTCACCTGCACGTGGTACTTCCTGCTAATTAACTAACGAGGCTCTGGCGACCGAGATACGGCGGAATAACCGACTACCGAGAACATAGCAAATGATGTTCTCTTCAATGACCCACTACCAACTTGTACTGGTTAGGTTGGTAGTTGATACATAACCAGTTTTAAAGCAATGAGTACAACGCAAAAAGGAAACAATACCCCAAGTGGTAAACCAACTACCCAGTTGGCTAATCCACCCTCTTACGAGGCTGGCTCAATGGATTCTGGGGTGAGCCAATCATTGCTAAACCCATTCGAAAAAAGTTCAATGTTGTTAAGATCACCAAACAATCATACTAACTCTGCAAATCAGCAGAAAGACGAAAACGCTGAACTCTGTCGAAAACTCAGTGAAGTAGATGTACTTTTAACCCAACTAAGAAGCGAAATTGAAAAACTAAAAAAAGAAAATGAAGAATTAAAGGAGCCCAAACCAATGGAGATTTCTGAAAACCCGCTAACTTGTTATAATGAAACAAGTACTCACACTGAAAGAAATGATTGCTCATATTGATTACAATCCCAAGTATAACAACAAAGAACTCAAAATTGAGCTACTGTATTTTCCTTTGGATTTTGACAAAATATCCGAAACTCACGCAACTCGAATTCATTAAAAATACAACATAGTATTGGTGTGTATACATTTTATATAACAATATTTTTTTTACTTACGTAGTTTATCAGTTTGTTTTTGTTTCTTGTTATAATAGGTTGATCGGTGCAGTGCTTTAGTGATATTGATTTTTTTTGACCTATTTTAAATAATAAAAACTAGATTTAATAATAAACTTATCAATTAGAATATTCTGTGATAACATGTAATAATACAAATTAAAAATATTTACATATATTTGGTTACCAAAATAAAAATACAAAAATATAAATTTTGTTTCATTAATGAATAATTTGATTTACCCGCCAAATTTCGAGCTTGACATTTACACATATACACATTAAAAAATATTCCCGCCAATATTATTTTTACACACACACATGTGTACAATTTTTATATAGTGAGTTCTGTGAGTTCCCAATAATTGCGACACGGTGCATATGTTTTCTTATAATAATTCGTAACTCAAACAAAGGTTAACCCAGAACTAAGTTATGAATATATTATGGAATATTATAAAATAGTTGGATTTAAAAATACTTCCCAAGTATTTTTAAATCCAACTATTTTATAATATTCCATAACATATCCATAACTTAGTTCTGGGTTAACCTTTGTTTGAGTTACGAATTATTATAAGAAAACGTATGCACCGTGTCGCAATTATTGGGAACTCACAGAACTCACTATATAAAAAACTTATACATGTGTGTGTGTAAAAATAATATTGGCGGGAATATTTTTTAATGTGTATGTGTGTAAATGTCAAGCTCGAAATTTGGCGAGTTAATCAAATTATTCTTTAATGAAACAAAATTTATATTTTTGTATTTATATTTTGGTAACCAAATATATGTAAATATTTTTAATTTGTTATCACAGAATATTCTAATTGATCATACATTTTTATCGTTTCTTAGAATTATTTAGTAATTCAAAATTTTAATAAAATGTATAAGGCATAAATATTTCAAAATATCACAGGAAATTGTGATTGCCATTTAATTCTTAACTCTAGTTATTAATTAAAAAAAATTCAAAATATAATTAAATTAGTATATGTATATAAAAGGAACAAGTATGTACATATTTCAGCCTTCGTCATTTTTTTTGTTTCGCTTATCTTTTAAATAATAAAAATATTTAGTTGATATTTGTTTAAATTCTGCTTGTGTCGCTTTTGGAAATTTCTCCAAAGTACAATCTAAAATTATAAAATATTAAAATTGTTAAATATTAATTATTAAATTTGTGTGACAAAATTTACGTCTCAAAATTTTTATAATATTGAAATGTTTGGCACTTAAATTCCCTTGCCGTCCATTAAACGTAAACTTCCGGGACACCTCGTCAGTGAAAATATTTTTCAAGTTCAATCTAATGAACTTTTTTAAGTCGTAACCTTCTTCTTTCATTATTATTGATTTTGAAATATTTATTAACACAAAAAAAAAAAATCAATATTACTAAAGCACTGCACCGATCAACCTATTATAACAAGCCACAAAAACAATCTGATAAACTACGTAAGTAAAAAAAAAATTGTTATATAAAATGTATACATATACACACCAATACTATGTTGTATTTTTAATGAATTCGAGTTGTGTGAGTTTCGGATATTTTGTCAAAATCCAAAGGAAAATACAGTACCTCAATTTTGAGTTCTGTGTTGTTATACTTGGGTTGGGATATCCCAAGTATTTTTAAATCCAACTATTTTATAATATTCCATAATATATCCATAACTTAGTTCTGGGTTAACCTTTGTTTGAGTTACGAATTATTATAAGAAAACATATGCACCGTGTCGCAATTATTGGGAACTCACAGAACTCACTATATAAAAATTGTATACATGTGTGTGTGTGAAAATAATATTGGCGGGAATATTTTTTAATGTGTATGTGTGTAAATGTCAAGCTCGAAATTTGGCGGGTAAATCAAATTATTCATTAATGAAACAAAATTTATATTTTTGTATTTTTATTTTGGTAACCAAATACATATATAATACAATATAAAATTACGTCGAGCGTCCGTAAAAATGTTTATTAACACAAAAAAAAAATCAATATCACTAAACCACTGCACCGATCAACCTATTATAATAAGACACAAAAACAAACTGATAAACTACGTAAGTAAAAAAAAATTGTTATATAAAATGTATACATATACACACCAATACTATGTTGTATTTTTAATGAATTCGAGTTGTGTGAGTTTCGGATATTTTGTCAAAATCCAAAGGAAAATACAGTAGCTCAATTTTGAGTTCTGTGTTGTTATACTTGGGATAGGTATGAAATTGAGCAAAAAAGCTGCTTAAAAAACCTTGATAATTCATGGTTTACAAAAATGCTAAAATTGAGAAGTAAATGTATAATCGAAGTAAAGTACGATTCTTCATTTAAATCTAATACTCTTAATATCAAAATTTTGTAGTTTATAAATTGTAAATGTGTTCAAAAAAGTAATCTCAATTCATGAAAGTCTAGCTTGTTTTTAAGAATAAAAAAATTAATTTAGGAATAATATGTTTGCAAATCATCAATAGTTTTTAATACGTTTGCTCAAAATATGAATAATTTTGAAATAATTGAGACTAAAGTGATCAGATTATATTTTTTTTCTGCTTGATTGATGAAAAATTATATTCATGTTGATGTTAATATTCATAAATGATAAGAAAATTCTCTTGATAAGAAATCATTTGAGAACAACTTTCATGTCATTTGAGCTTACTGTACATGACTTGAGACTAAAATTCACAAAATTTGAGCGAGTGAGTTTTCATTTGAGACGAAAAGCAGTAATATTAAGAAAAGTTTCCTCAAGTTGAGACTAAAAATCATAAAAATTTGACAGGATATGGTATCATTTGAGATGAAGGGCGATGTTATTGAAACTACTGTTCTCAATTTGACATGTTGGGTAAGGTTTGTTTTGAGAATACAGAAGATGTTATTGAAACCAGAATTATCAATTTGAGATGTTGGTTGATTTTAGAATACAGTAGAAATTATTTGAGACTCCACTTCACATTTTGAGACTATGATTTCCATTCTCGTATTCTTGTATCAGAAATATTGACGATTATTATACGGTTAGTAATTCTCCATTTAAGAATAAAATATTTCCATAGTGAGTGTTTAAATGTTAATAAAAATAAATAAAATACTTGATTTAATTAATTTTTTTACTATTTATTTATTAAAATAAAATAAATTATTTATTATTATAATCAAACATAACGTAATGTTTTTTAAGATCTATCGACCTGGAAAAAAATTACTATATTATTATAAGTAAAAATTAAATATGAAAATATGCCCCTTCCTACCAGTCTAAACCCTTTGTCCGATTTAAAAAGGCTCCACTCGTTCAGAAAACTAGTCATTTTTAACGATGGCGAGCTTAATCTGTGTAGTTCCTCTCGTCTTCCCACAAATGTTGACTGCCACTTCAACTCGACGGCTTCCCACGGTTCATGAAAGCAACTTAGCCACTTCTTGTTCGCTAAATGCGTTTCACTTACTTTAACTTCAGTTGTAAATTTTGATGACTCGTCTGCCAAATAAATTCATTTTAATTAATTTTCATAAATTTTAAAATTTTTTAATTAGGTATTCAATATTCACCTGATGATTTAGAACTTCGGCGTTTACGGCTGGTAAATATACCTCACTTTAGATAATTTTTTTGAGGTTAGAATTTTTTTTTTTAAAACCCCTAACGATATCAAAAACTAGACTTCTTGACGAATTTTTTCGTGTGCTCAAAAATTTTTTTTACCCAAAATTGAAATGAGCAGAGGAGAAGGGGTGGCCGATTTGAAAAAGAATTCCCCATATATAAATATAAAATATTTTTTTAACACACGTCTTCACTGATTAAATTCTTCAAACAAACTGAATGAAAACAAGAGATAAATGTAATTGATATGTTGTTCCAACGATAGTATCAATAGTATTCTCAAAAACATAAGATAATTCAGTTTCAAATTATTGATGTTATTCTCAATTTAAGGATAAGGCAAGAAAAACCTGCATGAATGTACGTATTTAGTTTCATATTGATATTAGTATACATCACTGGAGAATATAATGTATTTATATAATTCATTTCATTGGATATGTATCATCTTAAACTGAGACTACTACAGTCAAATGTAGTAGTTGTAAACTGTTGATTAAATTAAAATTATGAATAATGCTAAGAAATGAAGAATTAAATTCTTGATGTGATTCTAGTTATGCATACCTATATGAACACGTTTCTTTATACAGATTGAGCAATGCTGAATAACAACTATGAAAACCATCTGTACTTATTTATAATTTAATGATTAATTAGCGCATATGTAAATATATGGAATATGTTGTTCCTAAATCACTATGCATATTATAATTTTAATCCGTTTATGTGATTTTTACCATTATCTATTTCACTACAAGCGATATGAGTGCAGTTTCAAACAAAACATTTCAATGGCTTCCATTGCCGTTCTGCGGATTTCAATATTGAAACCATTAATGGAAATTGGCCAGTTGTAATGAATCACATCAGTTTCAATAGGTGGTGAATCTCAATGTGACAATTATAGTATCTAAACATTCATTCCATTTATACCAGGACAGAGATTTTGTATAACATTTTTCCGATATTCGACAAAAATCGATTTTTCAACTTTACTTGTGAATTAGCTTATACAAAATGTATGCATAGTAGCCCGGAAATATACGTAAATATAGTTGAGCATTCAATAATTGGTCGAATATCGAAAAAAAAGTGATGTTACAAAATCCTAACGCTCAATTGCTCCTAAAACCTTCAATTCATTTCAGTAATCATACATCATACTGTTTTTCAAATCAATCTGACAGTGGTTAATAAAGAGTAAAGTACTTTTCACACCAAGCGCCTCGGCTTTGAGCTTCAAAAATAAAAATTCTTTATTTCATTTTTGAACCATGTAAATTTGTTTTATTTGATTGACAACGTTTAATTTTATATAAATAAATTCAATTTGTTGAAAAATAATTTATTTTTATGTGATACTTTTAAAAAAATCAAAGTATATTGTAATGAAGTTATCTATAAAGCCAAGGCAATGCGTTCCACACTCGTCTGCGAAATTTTAAAGTAGTACAAAGCGAGGTGCTTTGTCAACATAACCTACAAATCGTATTTTTTGCACAATTGTTTCATACTTAGCAAAAATCTAGCTCATATGTACGTTACAAATTTAGTATATCTCAGTTGTTGCTATAATTCACATGTAAAATAGACCTAAATAAAATTTTTTATAGCAACCGAATGTTCAAAGCCAACGCCACCGGTATGAAAGGGTCTCAGCTCCGCATTTGTGGTAACTAAATATTTCGAGGCGAGGCGCCTGGTATGAAAAATACTTAAATGCATATACGGTGCTGCAGTATGAGGTATATACGCTATTTGGAACTTTATAATTTATTAAGAAGGGAAATATTGTTACTGCGTCTAATTTAATTAACAAAAATTCTAAATGAACCCTTATACCCTATACAGTATCAACACAAAACCCGTCATTATAGACTCAAAGTTCTGGTCATTGTTTTGTTGAAGTAATAAATTGTCAAAGCGTATACTGAGAAACTTATGATTATTAAGGAAAACTAAATAAATTAGGCCAGAAATGCCATATTATTCATTTGTGGCTAAACTGATGATGATTTAATCATAAAATAGAAATACGTTTTTAGGAAAACGTTCACAGTTGTGCTATGTAGCAATGCTGTAAACATGATTCGCCAAATATTGAAAGACATTAGTTTTCTTAACTTGATTCTAACAGTTTGGCAAAAACAAGAATAATGTTGCATAATTTCTAAAATTCGTGACGTTTTTTTTAAATTATTAATTGTCAATGGAATTTATTTGAGATTAAATGATTCAAACCAAAACTATATTAAAATGGCCAATCAAGAAAACCAATTTTTCGATTTCGTCTTCATTTGTGCAAACAGATCTTGATGTGATGCATTTTAGACTTGAAAATTGTTAAATTTTTATTTTGTGCATTTGAGTATTAGATATTCTTAATAATAGAATACGATTTCTCTCAGTGCACACCAGTTATAACAATGAGTTCCTACTGATGAAGAGGATCTCATCAGAGAAACAGATTGGGTACTGAAAAGAAAAAAAAGACCTACCAAAAAACGAAAAGCAGAATTCTCGCCTAGAAGTTGGAGATCATTCGCAAGCTAATGTATTAGTAACTGGTGATACTAATACCAAACGAGCTCACCAGCAACAGCAACAAAATCGGCAACAAAAGGATGTACCGAAAGAAAAGGCTCCTCCGCCAATTAATGTAATCGGCATAACAGAATTTGCTAGTATACAATCTATAATGAAATCAGTGACAGCTAAGGAATATAGAGTAGTGTCACTAAACAATAACGTGTGGAAAATCAATACACCAGATTCCGATACATATAGAGTACTAGCAACAAAGCTAAATGCGGAAGGTAAAGAATGGTTCACATACGAAGATAAAAACGAACGCGCAATTAAGGTTATGGCCAGAGGCCTTCATTCAACGTGTAAGAAGGAGGACATAATTGAGGATCTAAAGGCAAGAGATCTGCAAATAGAAGATGCAGTAAACATCCTAAAACGAGAGAGAGGTGAGAACAATCAAGTCAAAAAAAGGGGGCTTCCACTGTTCATGCTTACGAGAAAGCCGGAAAAATAATAAATGCGTACGCCATCCTTTACAATATTTTAATAAAAGCTCGTGTTCCTTTGCCTGATGAAATTGAAAATGATGATAACTTTGACAATAAAACTGTGACTTCAGAAATAAATCCACAATCAATTTTAACCGTAACACGTAGAATACAGTCAAATATAGTGACTGAATATTTCAATTAGGTTTATTTATTTATTTTTTTAAATAAAAACAATATTCAACTGTTTTTTGGTATTTTATAATTTATTTTTAATTTCATTTAAGGTAAGAATAATGTTTATAAATACATCAAGCTTTTCTTTTTCGACTTGGATTTTTTCTCGTTTTAACTCGAGCTTCTTCTCCTCGAGGTTGATCAATTTTGACAAGCTTTCTAGCCTTCACGTTTTCTAGCCTTTCTGGCTGATGGTCGTGTGGTGATGGGGGTAGTGATTTTATCTATCTGTGGTGCTACATTTATGTCATATACCACAGTCGACAGCTTGAGGAGTAATCATTGAGAGAACTTGCTCCTTATTGTCCGTTAATGGTTTTGGATTTTTCGCTCCATTAACCCCGCATTTTTTGCTTATCGCCGGATAATCTGAAATAAAAATGTTAAAACGATAATGAGATTTAAAAAGAAAAACGTATAGGTTATGTAACTAACTTTTGGTCCATCCAATATTTTTGCCATTTTGTCCCGTCCTTATTAGCCCCTCCTAGTCCATATAACTCTTTCGACAGATTATTCCACGCGTTCTCTCGTGCTCGAGCCCCATTAACTGAGATAAACCTACATACATATACATACCATAACAAAGATTTTTAACTTTATTTAAAACCACCTGTCATGAGCCAAGTCCAAATTAAGCTCTAAAAAAAATCGACAAGAAATGCTTTTTGTGCTACGGTAGGCCTTTTGCCTTTCTATGTTTCTAAATAAATATTTTAATAACTTTTATTTAAAATTTGTACGTTTGAAATATATATACTTATACTTACCCTTTCAATCTACTGTCACATAATAATCACTTGATAGAAAAAAATTAACTTTTAACCGCTACTAACGGTTTTTCTTAAATTTACCATAGTATAGTTCATTAAATTATATACGCTGGTAACATTTTATTAATCAAAACATTTTTTTATTTAATTTTATGATAACAAATTTTAAAATATATTTGATGATTTTTTTTTTCATCTAAATTGTACATTTAGTATTTACAAAAAAATGATTTTAAAACTTATTAATATTTTCAAGACCAAAATATTCGGTGAAAAAGTTTTTTTCATATGAAAAGATTTTGACGTCATTTTTCTCCTTCTCATGGAACATGAATCGGAAATTAAGATTTCTCACTGAAAAAACTTTTCATTGTACTTTTCATCGAGCAAGAATTGTCTCTTTTAAGCGCTAAATCCACAAAATCAGTAGAAAATAAATCGTTTTGAAATTTCGTATGCCATTTGGTTTTACTGAAAATACTCCGTCTTATATAATGCACAATGATACAACATTGAAAACTCCCTCTTTTATGTACGAAAACAAAACAACAGCAAGCAGCAACAACAAAACTAAGAAAATTATATTAGATGGTTTTAACATGAATGTAAAAATTTTAATTATTTTCAATATTCATAAAAACCACATCAAATTAAATTAAATTATCATCTTTATCGTTATTGTTGTTGTTGTTCTCGTTGCTGCTGCTGCTGCTGCTGCTTAATAAGTTTTAATTTTTAATTGAAATTTTATTAAATTTTTATTCATGGTAATGACTACATATAATATGACAGTGTGTATACGATAGAATATTGAAGTAATTGGTGGTACGCCAATACATGTCCTCTATACCCATTTGAAACACTTTGATCCTGAACTTTTTTGTTTTTTAAATTATGAAAGGACGGACGAGTATGATTCATACGAGCGATACATCTTCAAGATTTCACACTCATCACATCATATTCAAATGCTAACTAAAAATTTATTTGATTAATTTTTTATTGCTTGTTGGGTTGCTACATAATTTTCCTTCGATCATTTTCAGGTTATCGGATTAACAAGGGAAACAAATTAAGGCAATAAACACATACACATATATTAGATTACATTCAAACATTAAAAGGAAAATTGTTGAAATCAGTAATGCGTAATTATTTTGATTGATGTGGTGACTTTTCACTTGTGAAAAACTAATTTCTTTACGTTTTACTAAGTGTTTGATGTCAATACATCTTATGTATGTAATCGTTTATTGGGAAAATTTAATTGGCATTTTTTGTTGTTGTTGCTTTCGAAATTTAATGTGTTTTATTAGAAAAATAATAATTCGTCGTACTGTATATAATAATACAATATTATGGAGGAGACGATTATCCATTTAAGTTCAAAAAGATTTTTACGAAAATGTAGGTGAAAAACAAAAATTAAAAGGGAAACTGCTTATTTGAAATTTTTTCATTTGTTATTTCAAAATGAGATTTTTTTCTGTGAGTATGATCAAAGAAAAAATGTAATTATTTTTTTTTTGTCTATACGGTTCCAATTTAATGTAAGTCTATTAAACTTTACTGTTACACCAGGAACATGTAAAATGTTTAGTCTATATAATATTCAATTTTGTTGAGCAAATGTATTATAAAAGCAGTATGAAGTGGTTTATCCAAAATAATCGAAAGTAGTTATTTAATGCCTACATTTACCTGAAACAAAGAGGGGCATAATCATAAATGCAAACATTATCGCAACATCAACATCAGTCACATTTGCTGATATAAAATAAATTTATGTAATCTAATTGTAAACGCACAGGAAAATTTATTATTATATATTTACCTCTAAAATTAATCGTAAATGCAATATCCATATTAAATGTTATTATCTAGTAGTATGTAGATTAATCTAAAAGAAAAAAGAAATCTCATCATCCATTTTAATCGTTCCAATCGACCATAGAAAGGACAAAAACCTTTCTACTAGCGGTTTGCTAGCGGGTGCTTGCGGTTGTGTAACGGACCATTCTATGTGACTGCACGTTTTTTTTTTTTTTTATGATGGATAAACTCAACGGCTTGGGAGGGGTCTTTGTCACATAGGTTTATTTTGGTGGTACAAAACTATACGTGCAAAAAGAAGAAAAAAACAATCACTAGAGAAAGCAAAATAGGGTCAACCCCCAAAAACATCATCACCAATAAAAAATGTTTCAATTCATCATTATTACAAATACAACTTTAATAATGAAAAAATATTCGTTTAACATAATAATCACAAAAAAAAATCTTTGTAATAGATCATAAATCCATAAAATTATTAAAATTATTATTTACGAATTTCCATTAGAAAACAAAAAAAAGTTATGATTTAGGTCCGCAAAAATAAAAAAAATCAAAAAAAACTCACCAGACAACCGTTTCGAAAGAGTACTCCTTGCTCCGTTTGTCCGCTGCTGAAAATACCTACAAAACAACACCTTATTCGCACTATAATTTTTTTTTCTTATGGAAACTTCCTATTTAACAATTTTTCCTTTTTTTTTTTTTTGTTTAAATTTCCAACCACTTAACTAAACTTTCTTAAACAAATACGTACTATATACCGACATAGTATACTTAAATATGTACATTTACACTTAGGTAAACCATACAATATACTTAATTTACACCCGGTCAAAATAACCGAAAAAACAAAAATCTGAACTTAATTCAATTTAGATAACTTTACATAATTACAATTATAAGCACTAATCTTAATTAGGATTAAACTTTGATTTAATCTAGCAAAAAAAAACTGGCACTTTTTCACTAAAATTTGGCTTGAAATATGGGGACACTTGTGTATAGCTCTCGGTTTGGTTAACACCCTGTAAATCCGATCTTGTATGTAGCTGATAATCACACACCACACCATGTATTTTGAGGTATTTATTTTTAACCCAGCTCAGGTATTTGTGTGATTGAGAGCCTGATCCCGTTGTCCCCTCACGGGTTCACTTTGAAATATGACCCAGGTATCTACATTTATATAAATAACATATAGCCCCTTAGTTAATATGTTTATAAATATTTCCACAAAACAAGGCTATCAATACGAAAAATAAACTTACCAAATATTTTTGTAACCAATATAGATCCAATTTTTCTATCAGGTAAAACAAATTAATGCTTCCAGATGGTTCTTCTATTTAACTATCCGTTAAAATTTGAAGAATTATGCTCGGAAATCTCTTCGATGTTATCGGTTTGATAATTAAAAATATAATAAACATTTTTGGTATAGATATTGTACATAAAATAATGGTACATACTATTCCCCTATATTGGTAAATAATCGATCCAGTTCTATCCCTACTTAAATTATGCATATAAAATATATAAGCCGCGGACTTGATGTTGTATCGTACGATTTTAATTACTACAGGTAAGTGACTCATCGATCTATCCGTATTCCGTATGTATATAATATTAAATATTTTGTACATAAAGCAACTCCGTTTATTGTATCTATTTACTAATAAATTAATAAATCATAAACGATTTTTTTTTTTAAATTACAAAATTTAAGGTCATTGACCGATCTTGGATACAGCATATAAAACGATAAACATTTAAAAATATTTGTGGTGGTTGTTGTTGCTATTTTGTTTGTTTATATCGTTGTACATTGTACATCGTTACGCAAATCGTCTAAAACAATTTCCTCGATTAATACAGCCGTAACAGTTGGTCGATTGGAAACCAACAAATAATTAATAATACCGTCAGCTGTCATTACTGAATAAAAACAAATCACAGGTAAGCTAAAAATAGATTACAATATTTATGTAAATTGATTTGAATAATATTAATTACTAGAAATGTCTTTCAGAATGCTACAATAACACTTAAACATTGTAACGGTGACACCTAGTGTATAATAGAGTATGTTAAACTAATAGCGCAATGTTCAACTGTACTAAAATGGAATATTCAATGATAAAATTGTTCTAAATGTTTCTACGCTATTCTAACTGGAAAAGTCATGAGCTTTCTAGAAGTTTGGTTTGTGTATATAAAAAGGCGAAAAAAGTCAAATTGGATGAGTAATATTTGGTAAGCGATAGAGTAAAGATTAAAAAGGAATTAAAAAGTGTTTTTGTGGAAATAAAAATTATAAGTGTACAGTAAAAGTTTGAGAGATGATTTTGTGAATTTTTATTAATAAACTTGTAACGATTTTGATTTCAGCATTATAAGCTTGAGCTTAACTGTTAATTATTATTAATTTTTCATTTTGTATTTCATCTTTATGAATTTAAATTTTGTTCCTGAATTTGGTAAATAATAGTTGGATTAGTTTTATGTTTTGTTTATCAAATTTTTATTTATATAAATTTTGTTTTCCGTTGTTACACGCAATCGCTCGCCTAAATTACCACGCCCTAAGCTCATAAACTCAAACAAAAACAGGAAATTAAATTAGTAAACGCGTGTTTTTACGTATTTTCTTTGCGTTAGTGCAAAGTGGCGCCCTAATAAAATTTTACTCTTTATCGAAAGCGAGAAGATTTTGTGTAATTTATATTTTTTTATTACAGTTAATTGCAATTTGATGTGATTTAAATTAATTGTTTTTTTTTTCCAGGTATTCCAATATGGTGGATTTCCAAATCATACATTTATATTCCGGATATGCAGTTTTTTTTTAATTTTTATTATTTTATTTTAGTTTATATAATTTATATATATCTATCGTAATAAAATTGGTCTAAATTTCGTTGGGTTTATAACGTTTAAGAAAGGTAATTGTTTTTATTTTAATTTTATTTAAATCTGAGCAAAGAATCGCGTTACAAACTGTCTTGTAATAATTCTTGTGTGAAATACATAAATTCGTTGGTGATAAATTAAATTGATTTTGTATTATTCACAATCCAGTGATAAGAACCTTGAGTGACAAGGCAAAAACGTAACAATTGGTGACAGCGGTGGGATTGTGAATAAAATGATAAAGAAAATGATTCCCAACGAATTAAAAGTTCCAGAATTAAAAAGGGAATAAGAGAAACGGGGTTTGGCTACTGATGGTTGTAAAGCAGCTTTACAAGCGCGACTACGTGACGCCAACATGAATTTGAAGAGGAAGTAACGGATGCGGGAACCGTAGAGCAGAAAGAAGGCGATAATAATGAAAGTTTCGATTTGTCGCAGTTATTCGCTGCATGATCTGGTTTATAGCAGCGATTAACTGCGACAAATCAAAACTTCCATTATTACCGCCTTCTTTCTGCTCTACGGTTCCCGCATCCGTTACTTCCTCTCCAAATTCATGTTGGCGTCATGTAGTCGCACTTGTAAAGCTGCTTTACAACCATCAATAGCCAAACCCCGTTTCTCTAGTTCCCTTTTTAATTGGAACAGATGAGTCTTATGAAACAACAAAACGAACTACAAATGGAGTAAATTGAGCAATTAAATGAGCGACAGTTGTAACAACAAAATCAGTCTAACCAAGAAACTAAAAATCAAATGGCGCAACAAGGAGAACAGTTAAACCAAGAAATGAAACGCCAGATGGAGAAACAAGGAGAAGAAATTAAAGACCAAATTACAGATGGTCATAAGAGAATCGACGGTAAACTTCTCGAATTGTCAACTAATATACACGGCGAAGTGGAGAAGCTGCAAATGGAGATTCAACAGGTTGACCAGAAATTAGAAACGAAGGTTCAACACGTTGAAGAAAAATTGCAAACGGAGATTCAACAGGTGCAACATAAATTACAATCAGAAGTTCAACGTCTCGAGAAAGAGCTGACTGACGTCAAGGCAAGTGGGAAAATGACGCAAGTGGTATAAACCGTCCATTCAATCAAGTTTAAGCCACCAACATTCGAGATGGAACAATATCTTTCGTCATTTTCAAATTTCAATTTGAAACGGCAGCCAATCAAAATCACTGGAATGACGAACATTTTGTCACAGCTTTCATAGTGGCCCTTAAAGGCGAAGCAGCAGAGGTTTTACAAACCATCCCGGAACAAGAGCGGTGCAGCTATTTCGAAATTATGAAGGTGCTGGATAGGAAGTACGGCAGTGACCACAAGCGGGAAATCTATCGAATGGAATTGAAAAGCCGCTACCAAAAGGGAGGAGAATCACTTCAGGAATTTTCATCAGCAATCAAGCTATTAGTATATCTAGCGCATACCAGTACATCTGCCGATTATATGGAAAGGCTAAAAATTGACGCATTCATTGACGGTATTCGAGATCCAGAAACACGCAATTCGGTGATGTTGTCACCTAAAGCCACCTTTGCGGAAACCATCGCGTGTGCATTGTCGAATGAAACTGTACAAGCCATCACCAAACCGTCAATGAAAATACACTGAGTGGAAATCGACACCAGCACAAACAACGAGCGGTCAACACCAAGATACCAAGACGGAAGCGGCAAAATCAGATGTTGGGCATGTGATAAGGTCGGTCACGTCTCTCTCGATTGCTCGGAAATAAGAAGAAAAGGGGAAGATCACCATCTCCTGTGCAGCGACGACCAAGCGGAGCACAGACAGTGGTCAAGCAAGAGGGCCAAATGACGACGGAGTCGTTAAACTTGAACGAGTCAGCTTAAAGGGCAGAAGCTGACTGTCACAACCGATTGCCCCATGACCTCCATCCGCGTTTCCAAAGTAGCAAGAGGTGGTGACAGCTTGACAATCACAGGCGACATTGACGATATACACTGCATCATCACCCTGGATACGGGAGCAAATTGCACGATTGTTCGTAAAGATCTGATCAAAGGAGGTATGCAACCAGCAAATGGATTGAAGTTATAAACGGCAACTGGCGGTAGTTTAATAATAGAGGGAACAAGATCGTGAAAATAAAGATCGGGAGACTCTTTTCCAACATGAAGTGCTGATTGCTGTTATTGTGGATGAAGTCATTTTGGGGATGGACTTTATGAGAGCAAATGGCTACATGGTGGATGTTGGACGAGGAGTTTTAATTTACGGTAACATCGAATGGCCACTTCAATCTAGCAGTGAAGGAGCAACTACCAGACGAATTGTTAATGATCATCGGAAGAAGCTGCCACCGAACTCAGAGACAATCGTGTGGGGGAAAATTGGAGGGAGATTCTGGGTCACCCAGGTTGTGCGTTGTGGAAGCTAACGAAAAGCAGAACGGATCCAAAGAAATTATAATCGGAAAAACCCTAGTTAAACCAGACAACGACTATAGAGTACCAATTAGGACTCTAAATCTCTCAGATAAGATGAAAACCATCAAGAAAGGGACAGTTTATGAGGCCGCATGTATGCAGATAATTTGCGGATAAATATTTATCCGCGTTTTCAATCAAACAAATCACTGAAAACGAAAGAGAATTTCCCCTTTCAAGTTAAAAAAATTTTATCTTTGTGCGGATAATATTGCTCAAAGGTAACTTGGGAGGGAAAATTCTCTTTCGTTTTCAGTGATTTGTTTGGTTGTACACGCGGATAAATATTTATCCGCAAATTATCTGCATACATGTGGCCGCCTTAAAGGCTACTCAAACGGTACACGTCCATATTCTGCAGTACATCGGATAATAACGGAAGGTCTTCAATGGTAAAGCACCGAATTGATACGGGAGCAGAGATACCAATTCGTCAACCACCCAGGAGATTACCATTGGCAAAACAACAAGAAGTCGACTGGATGGTAACAGAAATGCAGACGGCAGGAGTTATTGAACCATCTTACAGCCCATCGGCTCACCGGTAGTATTGGTCGAGAAGAAGGACGGAAGCATGAGATTCTGCGTTGATTACCGAAAACTCAATGCTGTGACGAAAAAGATAGCTACCCACTGCCTAGGATCGATGACACGTTAGACACGTTATCGGGTGCTCGAATATTTTTGACATTAGAGCTACAAAGCGGCTATTGGCAGGTGGAAGTCCATGAGGAAGATCGCGAGAAAACGGCGTTCAGTGTGGGTAACGGGCTTTGGCAATTTAATGTTATGCCGTTCGGATTATGTAATTCCCCTGCGACTTTTGAACGATTAATGGAGCGCGTGTTAAGGGGATTACAGTGGAAGACGTGCCTAATATATCTGGATGACATCATCGTTATGGGTAAGGATTTCGACGAGCATCTAAGGAACTTGGCAGAAGTTTTAGATCGGGTACAGGCCGCCGGATTAAAGCTAAGCCCAAAGAAGTGTAAACTGTTCAGGAATGAAGTCAAATATTTGGGTCATCTTGTAACAACTAATGGAATTCACACCGACGAAGAAAAGATCGCAGCGGTAAAGAACTGGCCAAGACCTAAAAACTTACACGAATTACGAAGCTTTCTCGGATTGTGCACCTACTATAGACGCTTCGTGCCAGGATTCGCCAACATTGCCAAGAGTTTACACGAGTTGACCAGGAAGAACAAGCCATTTGAATGGAACGATGACCAGGAGGAAGCTTTCGTGGAACTAAGAAGACTGTTATGTATTGCGCCAATCCCCGCATACCCTATACACAAAAAAAAAAAAGGAATTTTATTTCGGAAACCAATGCAAGTAATGACGGTATAGGAGGTGTGTTATCACAGGAAATTGATGGCTAAGAAAGAGTTATTGCGTACTACTCCAAAACATTATCGAAACCGGAGCGTAATTACTGCGTGACACGGAAAGAATTGTTGGCTATAGTGGAGTGTGTCAAGCATTTCCATAAGTATCTTTATGACCGAAAATTCCATTTACGGACAGATCACGGTGCTTTACGATGGCTGTTACAATTCAAGAATCCAGAGAGGCAAGTAGCACGCTGGATCGAACGTCTTCAAAGCTACGATTTGCAAATCGAACATCGGAAGGGTAGTGCACACAGAAATGCCGACGCATTATCAAGACGGCCATGTAAAGTTGAATATAAACATTGTGGCCATGTTGAAGCTAAGGAAGACATCATCGATGTTCGGCTTACGCAAGTGCTGCCTAATGAGGAGTGGACCGACAAAATGGTCAGGAAAAAGCAATTGGATGATTTTTTTTTTTTTTTTTTTTTTTTCGTCCCTGCCCAAAAGCGGCTAGCACTACGACCTTAAAGATCTTTTGTGCTGTTGGGTACTGTTACTCCAGGAGCTTCTCCACCTCTCTAATAAAGGCGAGAATGCTGTTTATAGAGGCCAATTTACATTTCTCCGGGGTCAGATACCTCTCTTCAAAATGAATCCACCTCCGTGTGCACAGAGCAACACACTCACATAGTATGTGTTCTGCGGTTTCTGTCTCTTCCAAACAGAGTCGGCACTCCGTCTCTGTGGACAGGTTCATTTTGTTCAAATGATATCTCAGGTTACAGTGACCTGAGAGAAAACTCACAAGTTTCCTAATATTTTCTTTGCTGAAATTGATCGCCAAATTTTTGTGGTGAAATGGTCTGATCAAAGATTTGGCTTGTCTAAGGCCGGGAATACAGTTCCAATAAGTCAAGCACTGTATTTTTTCCCATTTACTGATTGTGTAGGTTGCAGAAGCCCACGGGATACCACAAAAAGGCTCAGGGCCAATGAGTGTAGTCGACGAGCCTGCCCGTGCAAGTTCGTCGGCTATCTCATTTCCAGTGATGCCCATGTGACCAGGCACCCACCACAACCTTACTTTGTTTTGACAAGAGAGAGATTGTAGCAGTTTATAACAACTTTGAACCGACTTGGAAACCAAGCAGTTAGAAGCCAATGCTTTCAGTGCTGCTTGGCTGTCAGACAAAATGTGGATGGATGCGCCTTTAAGACTGTAACGAAATGGACGTGAAGTCACTCCGTTAGCAGATATCCATGCCACTTGTTGTTCCTGGGCGGTCATTGGCCGGCTAAGGCTCAGGGGAAAGGCGTGGGGTTTGCCAGGAACATGGCACGGATCTAGTTGAACCGCGGGAAGGGAAGGAGGCAGGATGTGGGAGAATGGAATAGGCGGGGATGTGGATTGCGACGACTCACATCTCGCTTTGGGGCTGGGTTAGGAGAGTCCTGAACTCATCCTAAATGGGGCTTATCTCGCCATCTTAATAATAAAATTTTCAAATACCAGGTTTATAATTATAACTAAATTATAAGTTTTATATTTTCAATGATAATGAACTTAAAACAAAAAAAAAATTTAATATTTAAATCATAAACAACGATACTAAAAATTAACTCTTAATTAACTATTATTTATTTATTTTATTTACGTTTCGTGCACAACCAAAAATATTTTCCAATTATTTATTTATATTTTCATTTCAATTTTCATTTTTATGGTGCGCACAACACAACAACTCACAAATACAAATATACTTAAACAAAAATTTGAATAAATTTTCAAATTTTATTTTTTCTTTGAATTTTAATTTATAATATGCTTACGTCTTTCCACTTTTCGTTGTCTTCTATTTTTGTGTATTGTCTGCGACGAGCTTACAAAGCCAAACAAAACGGTTAATGTCCCAAAATTAAAATCCAAAAACCGTAAAGTAAGTAGCAGTAGGTATCTGCTTGTGTAACGGTATTCTTTTTATTCAATGAACCAACATATTCTGATTTTGTATGTTGAAATTCGAGATGGTTAGGTGAATTAAAAATGTATCGACGCACAAACTATTTTTTTTTTTTTTTTTTATTTTTCACAAACTATGTAAATATACATAAAACTTATTTAAAAAAACAATTTCAATTGATTGAATGATTTTAAATGCACTTTGTACAACAAGTTGTAAGTTGTTTAGAATACTTACAATACTACTTTAAAATTAAATTCTATTAATAATATTAAGTAATTTAAAAAAACACTGGTAATATACTGTATAATAATTAATTATATATGCAAGTTTAAGTATTCTTAATTTAATTAATGAAATTCACCAGTAAAACAACATAAAAACAACTTCTAATTCCTCTTAAGAAGAACCTAATTTTAAACTGCACAACAAACCACAATAAAATCACTTAAGTTTTAAAACGGAGATTCAACTTGAAACTGTTTAGTATTTCTTTATGGTTACTCTTATTATTTATTTATTTTAGTTTTTTTTTTTTTTGTAAGTAAATATAAAAAAAATTTCGTTGCAAATATATAAACTCTACTTCATATTCGTACACCAAATATTAACCGAAAAAAATAAAAAAAAATAAATAAAAGCACAACCCGACTTACTCGAGCTCAAACACTTAACTCCAAAAAAAAACCACGCCATGCACGTCGGTCGTCAATCGCCCACATCAGAAGAGAAAAAAAAAATGCATCAGCATAAAAAGGAATTAGAAAATTAGATTATAAAATGTGTACTTGGTAATATCAAAAAAAATTAAAAAGATAAGAACCCAAGTGAAAAATGAGCTTCGTGAAACTCAGAAAAAATGAAAATTCTCATGCGTTGATATATCGCTGACTTGCTTGATTTCCGTAGAGGAATGCTCGACCTAATTGAGCACAAGTAGTCACATGAGATAGGAATTTATTATCTGTTTTAGGCAGACAGATAATTTGTTGTTTGCAATACCAACAACCATGGGAAAGAATGTGGACAGTACGTATAGTACAGGTAAAATAGGCGATGACTTAAGAAAATTGGAGGTACGCCAATTGACTGGCGTAACAAGACCTTTGGTCATAATAATAGAGGCGCAGATTTCGATGGCGTGAATTTCGGCTAGAAAAACACTAGGGTAAGTACCCAGTGATTTCGATATTTTGTGATTGGGTCCAAAGACACCAATGCCGACTCCACTATTCATTTTTGATCCATCAGTGTACCAGACTAGGCTGTTAGGTTCCATCTGCGGTAACCCAGTATCCCAGTCTGTTCTATCGGGGATTATTACCACGAAATTCCTGCCAAAGCAGAGTTCTTTCGGCATAACGTCCGGGACACTAAAGAACATATTCAGGTCTGGAAGTTCATTCAAAATGTCCAGGTGACCCATATGGTCATCATGACTGTATTGATTCACTAGCTTCAATCTAGCTGCACAGGTAGCAGCTGATTTTTTGACGTGGATATGAAGTGGAGTGAGCCCGATGAGAGCTTCCATTGCCGCCGTAGGGCAGGTGCGCATAGCACCTGTAATTCCGAGACATGCTAGTCTCTGTAATGAGGTCAGCTTGTTCATAATAACTTTTTGCTGTACCTTAGGCCACCAAACTATTGCCCCATATGTTACAATTGGCCTTACTATCATGATGTACATCCAGTAAATCATTTTTGAGTTCAGGCCCCAGGTCCTGCCGAACATACGCCGGCAGGCCCACATGGCCCTGGCCGCGCGTTCGGTAGTTGAAGTAATATGAGAGTTCCAAGTTAGTTTCTTATCTAGGACAACACCCAGATATTTGACTTCATTGGAGTATCCGATATTTATATTATTAAGACTAATTGAACCAAGGTTCAAATTACGTCTTTTGGTGAAGGGCACCAGGACTGTTTTGCTAGGGTTAATCGAAAGGCCCTCCCCAGTGCACCAATTCGAAATAACAAGCAAAGCCTGTTGCATGCTGGCGGACATCGTACGTTCATGCCCTCCAGAGACTATGATAACCAAATCGTCCGCATAACCAATGGCATCGTACCCAAGTAGATGTAAATTATCAAGCAACTCGTCGATCACGAGTGACCACAGCAAAGGGGACAAGACACCGCCCTGCGGACACCCTCTTGCTGCCGTAATCGTGACTGACTCATTACCTAATTTAGATGTAATCTTCCTACTAACCAACATGGAACTAATCCAGTGGTTAGTCGGATCGTCAATACCTCTACGCTTGATTGCCCTAGCAATTGAGTCGTATCCAGTATTGTCAAAAGCTCCCTCAATATCCAGAAATGCACACAGAGCAATTTCTTTCAAGCGATAGGCTGCTTCAATCTTGGTGACAAGTAGATGCAGCGCACCCTCTGTGGATTTGCCTTTCCTATAGGCGAATTGATTTGGATTTAGAGGTCTGGTTGCAGTTAACCAGTCTCTGATATGAAGATCTATAAGTCGTTCCATGGTTTTGAGAATAAACGATGTAAGACTGATAGGTCGAAAGGACTTAGGAAGTTCACATGGCCGATTGCCAGGCTTTGGGATAAAAACCACGTTTACTTGACTCCAAGCCTGTGGTATGTGACCCCAATTGAAGCTAGTTCTTAACAAGGCTACCAGAGCAGGGGTAATCAAGTCCAGGCCCCTTTGGAGGAGGGCTGGGAAGATTCCATCCCCTCCTGGAGCCTTGAAAGGCTGAAAAGAGTTAATGGCCCATTTGACTTTATCCGGAGTAAAAAGCTTACCGGATAAACTATTAACCCAACCCATATTTACACCCATGTGTGTACCAGATATGGAGTTAGTGATTGTATTTGTGTCGCAAACAGTGCAGCCCGGAAAGTGCACTTGAAGCAGGGTTTCGAGCGACTCTTTGCGACCTGATGTATAACTACCATCGGATTTCAGAAGAAGCCCAATCCCGTTGGACTGATCTTTAGCTAGAACTTTATGGAGTCGAGCAGCTGTAGGTATATCCTCGATATTTCCACAGTTTTTCCTCCACGTGAGGCGTTTGGAACGCCTTAGTTCTGTGTTGTAACTGGTTAGGGCTTGCCTATATTCATTCCACTCATTGGAATGCTTTGCCCTATTAAATAATTTCCTAACCTTCTTACGAAGTTTAGCCAGCTGTTCGTTCCACCATGGAACTTTGCGATTAACCACAACGTTACGCAACGTACATTGGAGGAATATCTAGCAAAGGTCGTTGAGAAAACCCAACGCAACTGGGATCGACATGTACCGATGTTCCTGATGGCCTATCGATCAGCAATACATGACACAACCGGAATGACACCAGCTAAAACGTTATTTGAAGATAATCTGCCTGGAGATATTAAGTTTGGGGCTGTACCATCATCGGCTTTATGTGGACAGGATTACGTAGACCTAATGAAAGAGGAACTTAATGAGATTCATCAATTTATACGGGAGAATATACGGATGTCAAGTGACCGGATGAAGGCTCGATATGACATACGAGCAAATAATCAGGGCTTCCAGGAAGGGCAATTAGTATGGCTTCACAACCCGCAACGGAAAAAGGGATTATCACCGAAGCTGCAACCAGCATGAGAAGGACCTTACACTGTCATCACAAGGATGAACGACGTGGTTTATCGGATACGGAAGGGACATCGAGGTAAACCAAAGGTGGTGCATTTGGAGCGGCTGGCCCTATACAGAGGAGGTGATTTGGGTCCTGTTCGGGGCGAACAGGTTTAGGTGGGGGTAGTGTGACGGTGACACCTAGTGTGTAATAGAAGAAGTTAAAATTAATAGCTCAATGTTAAACTGTACTTAAGGTGGTGGTTAGTGGATGGCTTATCGAAAGGTAGCTTAGCGGTGAATTAGAAAAGCCGCCCCTACCGCAGTCCAGCTGTTGGAAGAGTCTCAGGGAACTGGGGAGTGGTTTACCACAGTTCATTAAATTCTAAGTGCCTATGATGCCCAGCATGGAAAGGCGAATGGATGAAATATTGAAGGAGCATGCCTTGATGTTAGCTGTCATTGACAGGAGTCAGGAAGGTGGGAGCATTACGGATGAAAAATAAAAGTTGGTTTACAACGAACCGAACACCATATTTTTGAAAGACCTGAGAGATAATCCGGGACCCCCACCATCCTGTAAGGGAGGATGGTCCAGATAAAACATCGGTGGATCTGTATAGAATAGCAGTGGCCAAAGTAGGCGAGGTATGGCAGGGCGCGACGCTGGATGCGGTCAGTAAGCAGGAAATTCCGAGCAGACCGGGGGCACGCGTCTGGTTGCCAAACAAGACAGAGAAGCCTGAGGCGGTCATTGAGATTATCCAGGCCAGTAACTCACATCTTTCGGCAAGGAACTAGAAGATAGTGAAACATGAAGAGGCCAAAGGGGGCTATAGGTTGACAGTTATGCTGTTAAACAGAGAGTCCCTAACTCTCCTCGCGGAAACAAAGGGAGTGATCAGCTTCGGATTCGGGTTGATCACTCTCAATGTGTATAAGAAGGATGAAGTGGACACGCAAATGGGAAACCAGCCTGCAGTAAACGTCGGGAAGGAAAGTGTTGATCTTCCGGAGACGGATACGGATACCGAAATGGTTATTCAATCCTGCTCCCTTTCTCTGGACTCTGATGGGGAAAACCTGTTGAAGTCTCCGCAAGAGGGTGATGGCAACGGCAACCACATAAAAGGATTAAAAGAGAAGACCAGCGGCGAAACGACAGATAGCGGCGGTTGTCCAGGGGTTACTTTTCCGATACGGGAAGTAGAGGAGGAGATGAATAAGGTAGGTCACATGGTGAGCATTGTACAAACAAACCTGCATCACACGAAGGCTACCCCGGCAGCTTTCGTTCTCAGACTGACTAAGTCAGGTGAAGACTTGGTGCTAATCCAAGAACCTTGGATTAACAATAACAGGATCTGTGGCTTCAGAACGAAAGGGTATAAATTATTATACTCAGGCAACTTTGAGAAGATCAGATCGTGTATTTTGGAGAAAAATAATTTGAATATTTTTCTTCTTCCTCAATTTAGTAGTGGGGATGTTACCGCGGCGATCGTTGAGGTCGGCTGTAAAAACGTATGGCTAGCCTCAGCCTATATAAATCGAGAGAAGGAGGTTCCACCGGATAACCTGGGGGAACTGATCCGGGAAGCAGGTCAAAGAAAGGTAGGTGTCATACTTGGATGTGATGCAAACGCGTATCACACAATCTGGGGAAGCACCGACATTAATGAAAGGGGTTAGTTATTTTTTGAATACTTATTAAATACTAACCTTTTAGTTTGCAATATTGGGCGAGAACAAACATTTTATGCCTGGAATCGACAGGAGGTCTTGGATGTGACATTTGCGTCAGATATTATTTTTCATATAAGCATGGGATGGAGAGTGGAGAATGAGTACTCATTCTTTGATCACCGGAATGTAATATATAACCTCAACGTCAACCCTGTTACCCGGAAAGCCTTCAGGAATCCTAGAAGGACAAACTGGAACAAATATGGGGAGGTGTTAGAGAAGGTATTGCCGCTGGAGGTTCCAGAACGTCCGGCCACAGTAGAACTGGATTGCATGGTTGATATTGTCAAAAAGGCATGCAATCTTTCATTTATTGCTGCGTGCCCCCTGATAAAACCTAGGGGCAAACAGAAGCCGACATGGTGTACCACTGGGTTGGAGACCTATCGGAAGGCTTGTAGGGTAGCCTTTAATAGGGCCAAGAATACCAGGGAAGCTCGGCATTGGGACTCATATAAGGAGGACGTGAGAAATTATAAAAGACAGTTGAGGAAGGCACAAAGGGGGTCCTGGAGACTCTTCTGTGGTAAAATGGAAGAGGTATCAGAGACTTCCCAACTTAGAAAGATTCTTTCTACCAACCCAACCAGTCCTAGTTATTTAATTAGGCCGGATGGGTCATGGACAGCTTCTAGAATGGAATCTCTGGAGCCCCTAATAAATACGCACTTTCCGGGAAGCCTCGATGTCTCGACGGAGCCAGAAGCTCATCGAGAAATACCTGCAATAGAAATGGAGGGCATAGTGGATAGGGAACGGATCGCGTGGGCAATGAATGGGTTTAAACCTTAAAAATCGGCTGGCCCAGATAGGATTATACCAGCGGAGATCCAGAGGAACTTGGCAGTCATCCCTCCCTGGCAGGAGATGATATTCAAAGGATGTCTGAAATTTGTCTATATTCCTAGGAAATGGACGGAGGTCAAGGTGGTCTTCATTCCGAACGCAGGGAAAAGCTCGCATGCTTATCCGAAGGATCTGAGGCCTATAACTCTATCATCCTTTCTGCTGAAAACATTGGAAAGGATGGTGGATGTATTTATACGATCAAAAATTGAACCCAACAATTGGGTAATGTCACAGCATGCGTACTGTAAAGGGAGGTCGGTGGACACAGCCTTTTACGCTTTGGTACGCACAATTGAGAAGTCAATTTACTCGCAGGAGTTCTGTATGGTCTCATTCCTCGATATTGAAGTTGCCCTTAATAACGTAAAGACGGAGGCGATCATGGAGGGATTGTCAGCTTTGAAGGTGGATTACTCTATAAGTAGGTTAATTAATCATATGCTGTTAAGCAGGGTTATTACCTCAGAACTGAGGGAGTCCGCAATTAGCAGGCGGGTGGTTAGAGGAACCCCGCAGGGAGGTGTAATGCCCCCTTCTCTCTGGAGTTTAGTGATTAACGAATTGCTGTTGGAACTGGAGAGAGAGAGGGGATTGGTTGTAGGGTATGCAGATGATGTAGTGATAGCGGTATCAGGTAAATATTTGGACATGATTAGAGATGTTATGCAGAATGCACTATTGATCGTTACCAAATGGGCCTGCAAATGTGGATTAGGGATCAACCCGTCCATGACAGAGCTGGTACTTTTTACCAGGAAGTATAAAATTCCGGTAGTTTGCCCGCCTACGATAAACGGCACTAGACTGACTTTTTCAAATAGAGCGGAATTCTTGGGCATAATCTTGGACAGTAAACTCAGCTGGATGCCTAACACGTTAGAGAGCGTAAATAAGGCCACTGTAGTTATTTACTCGTGCAGGAACGCCATAGGTAAGCAATGGTGTTTGAAACCGGAGCTGGTACACTGGCTGTACACTGCCTTAGACCTTTACTTATGTACAGAGTGGGCGTGTGGTGGCCAGCTCTGGACAAGGTAACATACAGGAGTACAATTGAAAGGGTGCAAAGAATGGCCTGCATGCCTATAAGCGGGGCGCTTAGGACGACACCTACTCGCGCTTTGGAGGTTATATTCCACCTTATTTCAGTAGAGGTTTTTGGTAAGCAGAAGGCAGCCGAGGTGGCTATGGGACTTTCGGCTGTCTCTCGGTGGAAGTGTCTGCAGGTGGGGCACTTGACGATAGTTGGATTACTAAAGGATGAACTGGTGAATCTAGATTTTGTTATACCAACCTTGTGCTTCGATAAAGGGTTCCGGACCGTCTTTCCTCCAAGGGAATCCTGGAGGGATGGATAAATACTGGGAAACGAGACAGTGCAATTTTTCACGGACGGCTCTAAGCTAGATGGTAAGGTAGGAGCCGGAGTCTTCTGTGAGAAGCCTAATGATAATATTTCTGTTCGTTTTCCTGACTACTTCAGCGTGTACCAAGCTGAAGTGGTGGCGATCGGGGAATTTTTGACATGGTTGAAGCATAATGTGGTATCAGTAACGGATATCGCAATTTATGTGGACAGTCAGGTGCCGGTCAGGTCAGTAGAGGCGGTTTGTCTGAGGTCACGGGTGGCGCTGAATTGCCGATCATCTCTTAATGAGATGAGCGAGTATTTCAGCATCCAGATAATCTGGGTCCCTGGTCACTAGAACATCACGGGGAACTGCAGGGCGGACGGAAGATGTGGATGGAAAGGGCAGGTCTGGGGAGGCCTATAGCAGCGCTTAAATTGGCGCTCAGTAGTAAGGCAATCGCCTTGACAAATGAGAGACGGACCAACACTCTCATGTGCAGGGTAGCAAAACAGGTTTAGCCAAAACTGGACTTACGGCGCTCCAAGGCACTGATATCCCTGGGAAGACGAGAGTTAGGATTGGTCTTAGGGATACTGACAGGACACTGCCTTTTTGGGGAATACGCGAGAATGCTGGGTCTACAGAAAAATGACTTTTGTAGAAGTTGCATGGGCGAGGAGGAGGAAGAGACTATAGATCACTTCCTATGCTGGTGTTTGGCACTATCATACAGAAGATATAAATACTTGGGTGTGTACGGTATGGACAGCCTTTCGGAACTCGCGAACTGTGGAGTACGAGATATTTTACGCTACTTAAGTAGCACTGGATGGTTTCAGGGGTAAAGGGGAGATAAGATCCCGTGGTATCACAATGGGCCACTATTCGCCTAAGTGTGCGATAGCAGTTACTCTAACCTAACCTAACCTGACTAACAAAATTAATTTTGGTAGCACAAAAAAATTATGTTAGATGGCTATTCCTTAAAGCAAAACTGAATTTAAAAAAAATATTAACTACTGACTGCAACCAATATAAATTGACATAATAATTAATAATACGGTCAGCTGTCAAAACAATATTTATGTAAATTGATTTGAATACTATTAATTACTAAAAAATGTCTTTCAGAATGCTACAATAACGCTTAAATATATGATTGCAGTCAATATCTAGTATTTTACTCCACTTTCGGCGATGCTGAAGGATGTGCAAGAAGCCTTGCATTCTGGCTTGCACATTCTGCCATCTGGAAAGTCAGTTACCTTGCAAATGATCCAATGAGAGTTCAGGGATTGCCGTGATGGGTTCGCTGATTAAAAAATGAGCTGGTGTTAGCGCACATAAGTCATCGACATCGTTGCTCATCGGACACAAAGGTCTGGAGATGAGTATTCCCGTTTAATACCTACATTTACCTGAAACAAAGAGGGGCATAATCATACATGCAAACATTATTCGGGCCTCCATGTTTCAGAAGCAGTAAATCGTAATTTAATTAAAACGAGTAAAATCAAAACTATACAGTGGTACAGTTCACATCGAATTAAAATATATTCAGTAGAGCGTCCATTTTCGGACGCTATTTTGTGTAAAGTGAATTTACGAATGTAATTAAAAACTTTATTCGGGCCTCCGTTCTCGGAAGCAATCAAGAAGCCATTTTTATGTAAAGTGAATTTACGTGTGTAATCAAAACAATATTAGGGCCTCCATTTTTTAGGAAGCAATAAATCGGTCAGACGAAGTTACCATCATTTGATTTTCAAATGACTCAAGAACTAGCATCACTCAAAAAGCAAGATGCCTCCAATAAGGGTAGGTTAACACAAATCCTACATTTTCTCGAAAATGCCGATGAATCAACTCCAATTGAAGAGTTCCGAACTCGTTTGACGCGAGCTGAAAAAATAATGTCGGAATTCACGGCGACCCAAAAGAACACTCAGATATGCAATATGAGGAAAGCTATTACAAGGCCATCACCATCATTAATACGTTTATTCAATCCGAGTCAACACTCCAGGACAACTCAACAACAGCACTAGTCGTATCCACTTGCTCTCAAAACAGGTCTGTTCAAGCCATTCTACCTACAGCAATCATCAACATTGTAGATTCTTCTGGTAAAACAAGTATGTGCCGGGCTTTGCTAGACTCAGGGTCACAAGTGAGCTTTATCACAGAAGCTTGCTCCCAACGGTTAAATTTAAAACGGAAAAACGCTCGAGTATCCGTATATGGGCTAGCTCAAACCAAAGCAGGATTTACTAAAGATGCTGTCAATTTCGTCGTAAGACCTGAAAAAAAGTACCGAATTTACAATCGAAGCACTAGTGCTGTCAAAAATTACAAACAAAAATACCAGCACAAAATTTAGACCATATAAACCTGGGAAGGTGCCAAGAAATCAAGTTAGCCGGTAAAACCGGCAGTCTGTTAAATTCCACGGTAGTTTCAATGATTACATCTACGGAGGCTCGTGCTGTCATCGACATTGATCAAACATTACGCAGGTTTTGGGAAATCGAGTCCGTAACAACCAGCAACAAACCTCATTCTCCAGAAGAACAGATTCTTTGAAGATAAATTTGCAGAGACACTTCAAAAAAGCAGCGATGGTCGATTTATAGTAAAGCTGCCGTTTAAAAAATCCCCTCAGGCTCTTGCACAATCAATGAATTCAGCAATCTCACGATTACAAGGCATGGAGCGTCGTTTCGGTCGGGATCCCGAGTTTTTCAAATTGTATCAAAGATTCATGCATGAGTATCATACGCTAAAACACATGGAATAAATCCCACAGGGGGAGATTAATCATTCAGGATTCTATTTGCCACATCATGCTGTATTACGCCAATCCAGCATAACGACAATATTAAGAGTCGTTTTGACGGCTCTGCTAAGAGTTCGTCTGGGATCTCATTGAACGATTGTCTAGCAATCGGTCCCACCATCCAATCAACACTTTACGCCATCATACTGAGGTTTCGGGAACAGCACATCGTATTTGCTGCAGATATTGAAAAAATGTATCGCCAGGTGCGTTTATCGAAAGATGACACAAATTATCAAAAAATTGTCTGGCGTACTACGAAAAATCGCCATTACAGGCGAAATTGACTCACATCATCGACGATGGCAGCAGATATTGTGGCGTGAATCATCTACGGAGCCGCTACGGACATATCAATTGAAGACAATTACTTACGGTATGGCATGTGGACCATACCTCGCTATTTGAACACTACGACAATGTGCAATGGACAACTACCAGATAATCACTGATGCCAGCCGGGCAGCAGCAGCCTGCCACTGGCGTTCGATATAGATTTTATACTGCGAGAGAGAGATCTTGATCTCAGCGATTCTGATACTACCGCGGTACTCAGTGTTCATTGGAACTCACTCGATCACCGTTCAAGTATTCTTCAAAATCAACATGTGTCAATCAGACGCCATACCTACTAAACGTCTCGTTCTCGGTGACATAGCTAAACTCTGTGATCGAACGGGCATGTTGGCCCCAGTAATAGTGGCCGCAAAAATATTCATCTAGGTTTTATGGTGTGAGAAACTTGATTGGGATACACCCCTACAGGGCGAACTAAGAACAAACTTGCTAACATTTCGTAACGGTTTACAAGAATTGGCACAGATCTGTGTTTCGCGTTGGCTTAGGATGAGACAAGCTGCGACGATAACACTTCATGGATTCTGTGATGCAAACATCAAGGCATACGCAGCCGTAGTTTACATGCGGATAATCGATGCTGACGGTCACATAAATGTGTTTTGGTAACAGCGAAGACGAAGGTTGCGCCTTTCAAGGAAATCACGATTCCTCGGCTGGAATTGTGCGCAACTTATCTCCTCGTAAGGGTTATCAATAATGTACGAATTGCACTTTATCTGATTGGTGCGGATTATACTTTGTGAAGCGACTCGAACATTGTATTATGTTTACTACGCAAACCAAATCGAGTGGGTTACATCCAGCAGCATCCTGATGTCCAGCAATGGCGAAACATCCGCACAGAACACAACCCGGTAGATTGCGCTAGTCGCGGAATATCACCGACCGCACTAGAAGATCATTCCCTATGGTGGAAAGGCCCCTCATGGTTATATAAATAGTGTAATAAATGATTACTTGCGTCGATGGTGGAAATCGGATCCCATTCAATGAAAGATTGCACCTTACAAAGAGTGTTACACACGACGTCAATTGTATTACGTTTTCGACCAGCTGGGCGAAAATATTGGCGAACTAAGTTCAGAGCGGCATGTGAGATGGAGGCTGCGCTGCTTCAGGATATACGCGAAGCCCAAGGAAATGCATTTCTTACTGAAATTAATTCATTGAAATCTCATTGCAGTGTCGACACAACCAGCAAATTGCATGCACTCAGTCCATTTCTGGATGACAAGGAGATTCTGCGTACTCTATCTGCAAATGACCTAACGTTTTCTGATTTCAATTGAACTAAACTAATTAATTCAGAAGAAAGGGTCCCTTCAGAGTTTCTTTTGATAAATTTGGCTTTCAAAGCTAATTTTAGTGATTCCCATGTACTATAATCTTAGATTAGGTTAGGTTTGGGTGGCGGTCCACTAGGACCAGGCAAAGACACAAAAATGATCCATAGCCATACCACGAATAATTGTTTCCTCCAACTCATTGGAACCATTTTGAGCTGTTAATAAAGCGCTGTATATTCCTGATGTCCATCCTACAGAGGTCCGTCAGGTCTTTGAAGAGAGGTGCCTCGCAACTACGACAGTAGTCATGTGAGAAGACACCTAGTCTACTCGCATGCCTCCCAATGAGACAGAACCCCGTAATCACTCCAACAAATACACTGATCTGACTTCGCTGAAGTGAGATCAGCAGTTTGGATCTCGCAAAGTCCAACTTAGGCCAGACCTGCCGAGTTATTATGCAAGAATAGATACTTGACCATCCATTTGTCATTCGTCAGCCTGCTAGCTTCTTCCTGAAGTAGCAGTTTGTATACCGCAAGAGGCATTTCAATATCCTTTCAGCTTTCTGAGAAGTGGTCTGTCGTACCACGTCTAGCCAGTTCATCGGCGTTTATATTCCCTGTACTAATGAAATGTCCTGGCACCCATAAAATGTGGATGTTGAACTGATCTGCCATCTCGTTAAGAGATGAGAGACAGTTCTGGACTACTTTCGATGTGAGGAGGTGTGATTGAAGTGCTTTAATGGCAGCCTGACTGTCTGTTTATATGCGAATATTACAAACCGATATTACATTATACCTCAACCAGCCTACGACTTCCTTTATGGCAGTTACTTGAGCTTGAAAAAAGCTACAGTATTCGGGGAGACGGAAGGAGAGATTTAAAAGTAGTTCCTCGCAGAACACTCCAGCTCCGAATTATCCGTCCCGTTTTGAAACATCAGTGAAGAAATTTATAACTTCTGGTTCCAAAACAGCACCCATCATCCAGTCCTCCTTGGATGGGATCCTAGTGCGGAACTTTGTGTCAAAAGATAGTGACGCGACTATATAGTCGGTGGTCTTGGGAATTTGTTTGTTGCACAAAATATGAGTGCCCTGTATTGTTGCAGGTCCACATTGAGAAATATTTCAGTCGTATAACAGTACAAGCTGCCAACTGTTTCCCCAAGATATCTAGAGGAGTCAAAAATAGCAGAGTCTCTAGTGCCTGAGTGGATGTGCTCCTCAGTGCACCACTGATCCACAGTAAAATTGTTCTCTGAACTTTTGTCAAAATCTTTTGGTTGACAGTTTTGTCCAGAGCAGGCCACTAAAATATTACCCCATACGAGAGTATGGGTCTGACTACTGCGGTATAAAGCCAATGTACGATGCGGGGCTCCAGCCCCCATCCTTTCCCAAAGACATTTTTGCAAGAGTATAGCGCTACCGTAGCTTTCTTTACCCTTTCCAGAATAATAGGTTTCCAATATAATTTGCTATCCAAAACGAAACCCAGAAACTTCGCTTCAACTGTAAAAGTCAAGCTGTTCCCTTTTAAAGTGGGAGAATCGATGTGAGAAAAATTATACATATTTGCTAGAGAAGAGAACCAATTCGGTTTTGTGTGGGTTCACATTCAACCTTCAGCCATTGGCCCATAATGAAGGAGTGCCCAGGGCATTTTGAATAAGCTCACTAAGTGTGTCGGGATATTTACCACTAACAACAATAGCAACATCATCCGCATAGGCAACCACCTAGAAGCGACCACCCTTCAGTCTCAGCAACAGGTCATTTATGACCAAGTTCCAAAGTAGGGGGACAGTACTCCACCCTGTGGTGTGCTTCTTTTTGCAAATCTTCTGACGGAGGATCCCCCAAAAATATTATTTATGATCCTGCCTCTTAGCATTTGATCTAACCAGTCCTTGAGTGATTGATCCACCCCCAGATCTAAAACTGCCCGAGTTATAGCCCCCGGAAGCACATTGTTAAAGGCCCCCTAAAAGAAGTTTACCATCAAAAAGGTTACCATTGCGTAGTCTCTATATTCGAAATATTTTTCTTTTCCGACACAATCGTGCCTCTAATATGAGCTTCTATTTGCTTTTCCATTGTTTTAAAAAGGTGGGAAGACAAGCTAATTGGTCTTAGGTTTTTGGGATTGTATTGTGAGCATTTTCCCGCCTTAAGTATGAAAACAACTTTCACTTCTGTCCATTTCCTAGGAATGTGACATATGTTGTTCTAGGCTGCCTTTGCAAATTACCTCTAATCAGGAAATTGTTAGATCCGTAGTTTTTTGAATATCCGCAGGGATAATACCATCGAGTCCAGGGGACCTATATGGTTTAAAACTGTTTACCGCCCACAGGATCTTTTTCTGCTAATAATTTGGCCTATGAGGCTACTTGCCCTTTAACATACTGATGTGCTAGATACAGATTCGGAACAACCAGGAAAATGAGTTTCCATCAGAATGTTCCAGCGATTCCACACTATTAGTGGTCCATATCCCATCCGGCCGTTGAATATAACTTGGGATGGAAGGACCGGTTGCTAGTACTTTGCGTAGCCTAGACATCTCCGCAGACTCCTGAATTTTGCCACAGTACAGTCTCCAAGAGCTATTCTTGACACTTCTCAATTGATATTTGTAAATTTTGAGAACTTCCCTATAGGAGTCCCAGTCCACATCAGATTTTGTTTTCCGTGCTGGTTTGAAGAGTCTTTTGCATTTTCAACGTGTTTGTTGAATCTCCTTGGACCACCGGGGTAGCCAAAATTTACCCCTTGGTCTGCTAAGGGGACTAGAGCCCAGTATCGCTTCATTAAAAGCGCTGGACAACTCCTCCGCCAAGCCATCGAGCTATTGCGCAGGTTTTGGTGGTTTTGGCACAGGAACTGGTAGTGAATTACCCAGAATAGTTCTTAAGGTATCCCAGTTGGTTTTCCTCCGGTTTCTGTAGATTGGACTTTTTGGAGAAATCAAGTCCATTTCAAATTGAAAATAACAATGATCAGAAAAGGAGTGGTCCTCCGACACTCTCCAGTTTAATAAATTAATCGTCAGAAAGCTTGAGACAAGAGTAATATCCAATACTTCCTGTCTATTACTAGTTATAAAACCGAGCAAACGGCGCAGTGGTTAAAGCTGCGGCGGTTGGATCGGGAGGTACCGGGTTCGAATCCCTATAGGGGCGGGATGCAAAAGGGATTTTTCATCATCTGATTGCGATCGGTGATGAAGATGAACACATCTATGACCCCCTGTTGAGAGTGCAGAATCCATGGGCCGACCCACCTTTCATGTCAGCACTACGGGTTGGCATGAAGCAATGCAATGTGCAGGTGGTTTTCAAAGACGGATCTGTAGCCGCCCGTCCTCGATTTGGCTACTCCAGGCGTAAGGTAGGACGGTAAAAAATAAATCAAGAAACAAACAAACAAACAAACAAATACTAGTTATAAAGGTCGGCTTATTGCCTATGTTACATATATAAAGGTTAGTACTTAAAATGTAATCAAGGAGTAACTCACCTCGTTCATTTGTGTCCGTACTTCCCCAGATTATGTGATGAGCATTTGAATCACTCCCAAGTATGACTCCAACCTTGCGCTTCTGAGCCTCCAAGATTAGCTCACCTAGAATGATTGGTGGAGTATCCACTTCATCATAAGCTAGGTAAGCTGATACTAGCCAGAGGTTTCGTTTATCGACCTCAATGCTGACCGCTGCTACATTTCCATTACTGAAATTTGATAGCAGAAAACAACTTATGTTATTTTTAATGAGAGTGCACGACCGAACCTAACCTTCTTTTTTCGCGTGCATTAATCTATAATAGGGAGTCTTGAGCCCAAGTACCCGGTCTTCAGTGACCCAAGGTTCCTATATCAAGACTATATCTGTCACTTCTTTCCCAATTTTTTAAAATTAGAGCAGCTGATGCTGCCTTAGAATGGTGAACGTTGACTTGAAGAAATGTCAGTGTCATCTCTACAGCCTTTTCTCCACCACAGTAACATCAGAGTCATCCCCTGATGAGCAGTCCTCTGGGAGCCTCTTTAAAGATTCCATGGACGTTGACATCTCTGTGTCCGTGGAGAGAGTTTCTGCTTGGCTGGCTACCTCCGCGCACGCAGATGAGCTATCAATCACTGCGGTATTTTCTGAAGATGACTTCGGAGCCTCCGGCTTGTCCGCGTCCTTCTTATACACCTTGAGTGTGACTGCATTGAAACTATAGTTGATTAGGGCGTTGGTTTTTTCCTGTGCAGTCAGTGACTCCCTGTTTAAGATGATAACATCTGATCAATAGTCAGCCTTACAAAGAGTGTTACACATGACATCAATTGTATTACGATTTCGACCAACTGCAAAATATTTTCCAAGATCGAATTGTATAACTTTATACCCATCGCACCTGAAGATGTTCACAAAACAGCAATTACAACCGAATTTGGTGTTACCGAATTCATTCGGATCCAATTTGGTTTCGGAAATTCCACTCAAACTTGTTAATATCAACGTTGTACTTGTGGCATCAGAAAATGAAGAACAACACAAACTTCATTTTGAATAACTCTTCAAAAAATTGACAGAGTTTGAACTAATAATAGAACTAATGGTATGCTACCGTCTAAAAAACGAACTAATGGCTTTAGAGGCATGGCAAATTACTAACACTGATTCATGTTGAAAAGTTTTCGAGTTTTCTCCTGGTCTGATGAATGTCAAAATGTATTCAAACACAGTTAAAAAGTCACTTTTTAAGCATATCCTTTAACTGACAAACACTGCCGTACAGAGGGAATTGGGAAATATATCGTGCCATCAAACATTTCAAATATTTTATCGAAGGTCTGGACCTCACCATTTACACTGAACATAAACATTTGTGAAGAGCACTTCAGTGAAAAAGTGAAAGAAATCCACAGCAATTATGTGATATGGTCTTTATATCTTAATTTACCAGCAAAATTCAACACATTCACGGCACAGATAATGTGGTCGCAGGTACATTATCTCTCACGTAATATTACGAAATCACTACAGTCGAGACTCACTTCGGTAATAACACAATAATTAAATCACAAAAAGCAGGCTTAGAACTTCAAAACTTACTTTCTGGTTCCAATAGTCACATTAGTTCCAGCTTGAAACTAGAACTTTTGAAATTACCTGGTATTGAAATCTACTGCGCCCCTACATTATAAAATCACCTTCGATACGAGCAACACTTCATATTAGTTAACCAATTTCGTTGAAATTTGATGGAACAGTTTAACCAATTTAATAGTAAAATAAAGTCATCATTACTATCAAAGTACGCCCTTACAAAGCTAAGTGGTTTGCAGGGAAATCAAATAGGCTCACACAAATGTTTTTATATAGGAATCCTATACCAACACCTAAGGTTTGCAATATATGTTTAAAAGATTAAGAAAAATGTACAAATCGAAATCAATTTACAGACCGTATAAATATTTACCAAAAAAAGCTCATTTCAATAAAAAATAATTCCACAAACTGTGACGCCTAAATGTTGGCTACTTTTAAACGCCTCCATGGAATATAAAGCTTTTGAAATAAGTTTTAATATCAATCTGTTAGACAGAAAAGCAAACATCTTAACACTAAACTACTGAAAAAGCTTTTTTGCTTAAAAGCTACAAAAAAACTTCAAATCTAATTGATTTTGGCGTGGAGAGAACAAAAAAAAAATTGTTTACAGTTCGTATGAGTGTGCAACTGAAAACAAGAAAGTAACTTTTTTGTCTTCATATTTAGAGGGTCGCCGTTCGAGTGTTAAAATAATCGTGTATCATTTATTTTTCTTATCTATTTGTTGGTTGTTTTTATGTATTGTACATAATAGTATATACCACAGCATATGTGTTTTGTTGGTTGTCGTCTATGAGTTGGATTATTAAATAAGAAACCGACGTCTTTATGTCTCCTCTGTAAGTTTATATCGTTTTGGTATCAAAATTTTTTTTTTTTTTTTTGTATTTCATGTGCTTAAGAAACGGGGGGAAACAAGTGGTTGTTCCAGATGTACTCATAGATAGAAATATAAAGTTTTGTTTATTTTTTTGTTAATGTGCATATTTTAAAAGTTTAGTTTAAAAAATGTAATAAAAATTGTAAGTATGTTAAATAATTCATAAATATGCATGTATACAAAAGAGGGGGCGACTAAGAAGACACTGAGCACACAAAAAATATCTTAATTTAAATATATCGCGTTTCTTGCAACCCAAATAAAAGTTTTACCATTTATTTGCTGAATCTTTGAGACAACTGAGTATTTGCAAAATATTTTTAGGTGGTATTAAACGGCTGCAGGAAATAACTCCTCAAAGCACCAGTGAACTAAATCCTCCAATTTTTTTTTTTTATTTCAAATAATCCAAAAAGCTTTATTCTGGAAAACGGAACATTTAATTTTGAATAATATATCCTATGTTGAATGAATTTCTTCATCAGTGCTTTTCCACTTGTATGACTGGAATTCTTCAAGGTTGACTGTAAATATACAATTTCAGAATGTTATGACAAAGTTTCCTGTTAATGTTCGGTTATCGGGTCCACAGTTAGATGATAGTTGTGCGTTTTTTGCGTTATTTATCAATAACTTATCCTCTGATATGAATTGTACTGTTGTATTGGTTTCTGGTGTAACATTGCATTTAGCTTGGCTTCCCATCTTTGAATTCTTTTATTTCGGTTTGTTTTTTGACGAAATTATTGTGATTGGTGGTTGTAAATAATCTGAATTTTGATTTGATTAGATATTGTGGATAGTTCTGGATAATGCTGCCATTGACTACTACTGAAACGATCGTCATTTATGTTGAGTTGTATTCTTACAATTTTGGTACTTCTAGGATATATAGCAGTATATTTTCGTTTACTGCAATTATTGGTGTTAGGGCTTCATCCGGTAATGATATTTCAACACCTTGGTCAACCAGTATTTTTTTGATAGAGATAATTTCCTTCAAAGAAATTATTTTGTTGGTGGGCAGCGAGACTTTAGTTCTGATGATGGCGTCTTGAATATCTCCAAGTATTGAATTGATTGTATCAATGTGGTGACCCAATGGCCAATTAATAGGAGGAATGTTATCCTCATGTAAAATAACTAACTGACCTATTATATAAGTATCATTTGAAGGTTTTTGCCACTTATAACGTTTCTGGAGCTCACTTAAGTATTCAACATGCCATCTTCTCCAGAAATCTTGAAACATCATCTGTAGAGTTTGAACTCTAGATAATTTAGTAACATTGAGATGAAGTAAAGATGGTGGAGATAATGCTGTAAAATCAGATGGATCACTCGATAGTGCTGTCAATGGACGTGAATTGAGGCAAGCTTCGATTTGACAAATCAGTGTGTAATACTCTTCGTTTGTCAATGATCGTAAGCCTATAACTCTTTTCATGTGCCACTTAGCGTTCTTTATTGCAGATTCCCACAATCCACCGAAGTGAGGAGATCTTGGGGGAATTGTATGCCATTCAATTTGATGATTTGCACAAAATATATTTGTCTCATTCTGAAAAGTTTGCGATTGAAATAAATTTTTTAATTCTTTTAATTTAGAACGAGCGCCAATAAAATTTGTGGCGTTGTCCGAATAGATTTTTGAACAATAGCCACGCCTTGAGACAAATCTGCGGAGGCAATCTAAGAACGCTTCCGTTGATAAATTCATTACGATTTCTAAATGTATCGCCTTAACTGCGAAGCATATAAATAAACATATGTATATTTTAGTTTTGATTTTTGATCTTAAATTTGACTTAGCATAAAACGGGCCACAGAAATCTATTCCAACTATTTAAAACGGCCTAGATTTCATAACACGATCTGCGGGCAAATCGCCCATTATTTAATGTGATAACTTGGGTTTATTTTTGAAACAAATAATACATTTATTAACAATTTGTCGACATTTGTTTCGACCGCCTAATATCCAATATTGAGACCTAAGATTATATAGAAGAGTTTGTGGCCCACAATGTAAAAGCCGAACATGTTCTAAGCGCACTACTAATATAGTAAATGGATGCTTACTCGGTAAAATAATTGGATGTTTAGTTGTAAAACTCAATTCAGAATTGCAAAGCCGTCCTCCAACACAAAGTATTCCATTCACGTCAAGAAATGGATGTAATAATTTTAAATTGCTGGAGTGGTGAACAATTTTATGTTTCTTAATATATTGAATGTCATTACCAAATTCATTTGTTTGAATGATATTTATTAGGTTTATCAGCGAATGTTTCAACTCACCTGAAGTAAGTTGTCCAGTAATTCTTAATCCCTTTTTTTGCTTGATGTTAAATATAAATCGGCGAATATAAGCTATTACACGACACAGCTTTGAGAAAGAGGAATACCTATTGAACAAATCCCAATGCATTTCGGAACTATAGGCAATGGTTGACGACTTTTTCCGAATATCTAAATCTAACAAATCTGGACTAATCTTAAAATTTGAATTTTGATTCAATGATGTGGGCACGTGGCACCAATTCTGAATAGATGAGAGTTCTTGAATTTGGGTAACTCTGTTTGCTACAAATGTAGCATATTTGGACGGCTCGGATTTAATTCGAAGCAATGTAATTTCCGAATCCGACCATAGGTAAATGTGTTTGAATTGTATATCTAAACTTTTAATTAATATATTTAACGTTTGTGCAAGCAGCAAGGCAGCACAAAGCTCTAGCCGAGGAATAGTTTGCCTTCTAAGAGGAGCAACTCTTGATTTTGAGCAAATTAATCGTATATAATTTTTGTTTTTCTCATCTGTTACTCTTAGATATATTACACAACCGAAACCTTTTTCTGATGCATCTGAAAATCCATGGATCTGAATTAACTTAGGTTGAGGTGGTAAAATGCAACGCGGAACTGTTATACGACTTAATTGAATCAGCTGCCTCTTAAAATCCATCCATTGATCGCAAACTTGATGAGTAATTATATCATCCCAGTCTACATTATGAAAAGTCTAAATGGTTTGCATAATGAGTTTAGCTGTCAATATCATTGGTGAACATAATCCTAAAGGGTCAAACAACTGACAAATCTCTCACAAAATATTTCTTTTTGTACAAATAGTAATTAGTGAAAATTTAGAAAAATTCATCTCGAACTCATCAGACGAAGTGTTCCATGATAAACCAAGTACTAATAAAATATTAGAAACAGATTCCGAAGACGATGAAATATCAGAGACATTCGATGTAAATTTTCTATGTTGAAATCCACCCTTTTCTAACAATTTTATTAAGTCTACATTTAAGGTTAAAGCTTTATCGATGTTATCAGTTCCTGTTAAAACGTCATCTACATAAAAATCGTTCATCAATATCTTTGAAGCTACAGGAAATAAAATCGTTTCATCTAAAGCAAGTTGTTTTAATGTCCGAGTTGCTAAATACGGAGCACTTTTAGTTCGGTAAGTTATTGTTCTCAACTTGAAACATTTTATTTTGTCTGAAGGATTGTCTCTCCACCATATACGTTGAAGGTCTTGTTGATCTTCATCTAGTTCTATTTGCCTATACATTTTGGCAATATCTGCGGTAAAGGCAACAATATGTTTCCGAAATCTCAAAATTATCGACAACAAGGTTTGTTGAACCGCGGGACCCTTAAACAAACAGTCATTCAATGAAATTTTTGAAGATGATTTGAATGAACCATTAAATACAATTCGTAGTTGAGTTGTCGTACTACTTTCTTTAATAACGTAGTGATGAGGAAAATAGTATACATCATTGTTAGACCTATGGCTGATATCGGAGTCGGGAATTAAAACCATATGACCTAGCGATACATATTCTGCCATAAAATCTCGATATTGATGATAAATTTCAGGGCGCCTTACTAATTTCCTTTCAACTGCATAAAATTGATTAAGAGATGAAAAATTTGAAAATCCTAACTGATTAATATTATCATTGATAGGCAATGAGACACAATATCTGCCAGAAGGAAGTCGACGATGGTTTTGCACGTAGTGATCTTCACAGTATTTCTCGTCAAGAGAATGTTGATCTTCAACCAAATCTGTTTCCAACTCCCAAAAACGTTTAATATCATTATGTAAGCTATTAATCGTACACATTGCTGCAGTAGAGTTTTCTTCCACCCTATAATTGTTTAACACTCGACCGACAATAACATATCCAAAAACGCTGGAATAGAATGGTGGTAAGTTTTGAATGAATAAAGAATTATATATTTCTGCCCCAAGTAAAATATCAATTTTATCTGGAACGTAAAACAACGGATCTGCTAGTTCAATTTTAGCAGGAATTAAATCTATATTGACAGATACTGGACTGGACGGAAGGCAATTAGACACTCTGGATGATATGGACACTCTGGGAGATATGGAAAAATTATAGACACTCTGGATGATATGGTCAAATGCACTTTACTACTTATCGTTGTTTCATTGTCACCTATACCAGATATAATCTTATTGGTAATTACCTTTCGAAGTTTTAATAAGTTCACAACATTTTCACTAATAAAATGTAAATGTGATCCGCTATCCAACAAGGCTCTGCATAACAAATTCTTGTGGGAATTCGATTACACATTAACTAAAGCTGTACCAATTAAGACTTGTTTAGTTTGGTTTGAAGATGATTGTATATCAACTGGGCTTTGATTTGAAATGCACGAAGATATGCCAGTAGTGTGGATAATATCTAATTCGACAATTTTATTTTCATTCGAGGTGTCTGGTCTGTTAACAAGACTCAACGCAGTGTTTTTGAAAGTATTGTTCCTATCTGAAAATTTCGACTTTGTCCCAAAATGCAGAAGCGTATGATGCTTTAAGGAACACACTGTACATGGTGGTTTATCACATTCACCAACTTTATGTTTATCAATTAGACAGTTGGTGCACATTTGCGTCACAGTACTACAAGCCTGATTGTCACCAATTTTAGAAATTTATTTTGCGCTTATACATGAAAGTATTGGTGATCGACAGATTATATAAATTAGTGAGAAAAACATACAAATTGTAGATAAAACAAAACAAACGAATTGTGGAGGGAGAATTGGGTATGTTAATAATGAAAAAAACTAATATTGTCATTGGTTAGATGAGAGTATTTTTATTCTATTTTCGCACTAACACTTTCAACTATAAGGTATTAAATGTAAGAGGGTATCTGCGTGCTCAAAACCAACAAAAATGTTTATACAAGCCGTCTCGTTCGCGCCCTACACAGATTCTATCACAAAAAATGTACACTATATTTATTATGAATGTATCACCTATACTTATCTGTTTTGTGTATATATACTTTCTGATTTATTTGTATGCATCACTAATACTACGCCTTAATGTACTTTTTTATATCTTAAGTGTTTGTACTGTTTGGCTTGTATAAACATTTTTGTTGGTTTTGGCGTGCTTCATCACTGAATCAGGCTTGTAGTATTACATTAGTGTTGGTTTTGACAAAAATAAATATGAACAAATGTGTGAATAACATTTCTGAAATATATATTTGTTATTTTTTTTTTCAACCTTATTCTCTTTATTTTTCTGGGTGAAACCCCCGGCTTATTGGTTATGCAATTTGCTTTTGTTTTAATACCTCTTGGTTGAGTTTTGGTTCTAATATTAGGTTTTACAAATATTGATTGTTGATCAAATAATTCAGGGGGTTCTTCTTTAGTTGCATTATGCTTCTTAATCACATTTTTGGATTTTTCTAATTCATTGTTTACTTCTTTAAAAATTATTTTTGCTTTATCGTTTATTTCTTCTGGATTTACTGTATCAGATTGATTAAAAATGATTTCATTGGGAGTAAATCCGGTTGTGGAATGTATCGAGTTATTATAAAGTGCTACTGCGGGTTCTACAATGGTTCGGGTATTACTATTTGGAATTTTATGTTTATTTGTGTTATAAATTTCCATTATGGTGGAATGGGTTTTTTCAACCTGTCCATTTGATTCTGATGAGGAAACGTATTCTAGTTTAATGTGTAAATTACTTAAATATTCCCAGAGGATATCGTAACCAGAAAACGGATCCTATGGGCACTGAGGGGTTTTAAACCATTTAAATCGGCTGGTCCGGATCAAATTATACCAGCTGAACTTCAAAACAACTCAGTAATTATTCTTCCTTACCTGGAAGCTATATTCAAAGGGTGTTTGATGCTGGGCTATATTCCTAGGTACTGGACGGAGGTCAATGTGGTGTTTATACCGAAAGCGGGGAAAAGCTCACATGTCTATCCTAAGGACCTAAGACCAATAACTCTATCATCGTTTCTTTTGAAAACCTTGGAAAGGCTGCTGGATGTATACATCAGAGATAAAATAGGTGCCAGGAAGTGGGCATCGTGTCAGCATGCGTACACAAAGGGTAGATCTGTGGACACTGCTCTGCACGCCTTGGTGTGTACGATTGAGAAATCGATTAGTTCGAAGGAATTCTGTTTGGTGGCTTTCCTGGATATAGAAGGCGCCTTTAATAATGTGAAATCGGAGGCAATCAACGAGGGATTGTCATTTTTGGAGGTGGACGTTCCTCTGATAGGGTTAATCAATTATATGCTGGGAATCAGGATTGTTAGCTCGAAGCTGGGGGACTACACCATCAAGAGGTTAGTAACTAGGGGAACCCCGCAGGGGAGGTTCTGTCCCCTCTTCTCTGGAACATAGTGGTAAACGGGTTACTACTTGAATTGGAGAGCCCAAGTAGCACTAAATAACTTTATAGTTTTATAACCTATTTCCGACGTCGGTACAACGCCACAAATTTCTAGAATTTCACTTGTTTGACATTGAACTAACAATTTTTATCTTTTCGTCAGCACGACCACAACGCGACGTTATATGTTACCAGTCGGCAGAGGATTATTTTATATCTATTTGATAACCTTTTTTACTATTTTCAACTATTGGCCGACTAATATGTATTTTATAAAACCGTGTACCGATTATTTAGTTAGTAGTTATAATAAGTGGTATTTAATGACTACCTAGCGACTTTTTTGTCGTATTAGAAACCAATATCTAACGTAAATATTTTGTTGTTATATGGACAACCACAAGATAACATTTTTTACATACGCACCACAATTTGGTCAAATCATTGTCAAAAAAGATATTTTGCGACCGACATTATTACATCGTCGGAAAACAATATATAAATAATAAAAAATGGAAATTTGAATTGAACAATGATGAATCTCACTGTTACTTTGTCGAAAATTTCAGAAATTGGGCGTTAAAACACAGTATTACGCATTCTATAATCAATGAAATCTTGCAGCTGTTGACATATCATGGTATAAAAAATCTTCCAAAGGACAGCAGAACTCTCTTAAAAACACCTACAGAAGTTAGAATTAACCAAATGGGCATAGGTGAATATTGGCACAATGGATTAAAATCTTGTTTGTTGAATATACTGAAACAAATTGATTTTTTCACGATTGTGTCTCTTTGACTTTCAATATGGATGGGTTGCCAGTGTATCGTAGCTCCAAATGTTGACAGTGGCCAAGAGAGAATTTTAGCAGGTTATGGTATTGACGAAACAATAGCGATCATATAAAATGTGTGGTTCGGTTTGTTGAAATTAAAACATATGTTTTCTAGTTATGTATTAGTAACAGTTTATTTATAACTTATTTGTTGTGTAAATATCTTTACAGTCGAATTCTTGAAAATTTGGTAATAAAAATAAATAAATTGTCGGGAGAATGACTAGACCGTCGTGATAGTAACTTTTTTGGAAATAAAATAACAAATTCGTAATTTTTGAGTCAAATTTGTTATAAATTGGTTCTTAATCTAACTTTTTAGTGATTTAAATACTTTTTTATACATATTATGAAATTCGCCATTTTTAATTATAATATCTATACAAAAATTAATATTTTTTGAAAATAAAAGTATGTTTTTCAAACTTCCCGAGACTACATATTATTGTAATTACATTATTTTAATGGTAGGGATTATTTCAAAACGGCTTAAATTGATTTTAGAAAATTTTATTCAAAATGAAATACAAATAATTTTTAAAAGACCAGAAATATATTTAAAAAAAAAGGAATTTATAAGGCGCATGAGTTTTTAGTTCACTGACAGGTGCACATTTACGATAAAACCTGCTTTGTTTAAAAAATTATGTCGTATCTTGGCCGATTTTTATGTTACCATTATTACAGGCAATGTGAATATTAGATTTACAATTATTATGAAGTACATTTTCATAAAGTCGTAAATAATGAAATAGATGTTAAAGAAAACAGACATATAATTATTATAATTATAGGATAAAAGAAGACAACACGATTATTTATATATTTTATAAAAAAAAGTTGTCCTTTCTGCTAAAATATAACCACAATATCAAACAAAAAAAAATTAGTTAGTTCATGGCCAATTGACAAGTCGGATAAAAGTTATTACGACGTCGTTACAACCCAAGATTTATTCCCCAATAACGTTGTAGCTTAGTCTTTATACCTTTGTCACAACGTCGGCTAGCCGACCAGTAGTCATTTACCCAACTACGGCACAACGGTATCCCAACCCACTCGTGCTACTTGGGAGAGAGGGTATTGAAGTTATCGCTTACGCAGATGACGTAGCTTTAGCTGTTACCAGGAAATTCCTGGGCACGATTGTAGACGTATTGCAGAATGCGCTTACCATCGTTACGAAATGGGCTGGCAAATGTGGACTTGGTATTAACCCGTCCAAGACAGAGCTGGTACCCTTCACTAAGAAATACAAAATCCCGGTAGTTGTCCCTCCTCCCTTAAATGGCACGAGACTTGCTTTTACTGACAGAGCTAGATATCTGGGCATTATCTTGGACAGTAAGCTTAGTTGGAAGCCCAACATGTTGGAGAGAATAAACAAAGCTACTATTGCTTTGTACTCCTGTAGGAACGCCATTGGTCATAGATGGGGTCTGAAGCCGGAGCTGGTACACTGGCTCTACACCGCCGTAGTGAGACCTGTACTCATGTACGGGGTGGGTGTTTGGTGGCCAGCTCTGGACAAGGTAACTTATAAAAGTAAGATTGAGAGAGTGCAAAGAACAGCCTGTATACTTGTTAGCGGGGCACTGAGGTCGACACCGACAAGTGCCTTAGAGGTTATGTTGCACTTTCTTCCGGTCGACATTTTTGGCAAACAGATGGCTGCAAATACGGCTGTACGACTTGCAGCCGTCTCTCAGTGGAGGTGTCTTAGTATAGGACACTCCACTATTGTTAGATCGTTGAAGGATGAGCTGGCGAATCTTGACTACATTAAACCTACTCTACACTTCGAGAAGCGATTTCGGACCTCCTTCCCTTCAAGGGAATCCTGGAGGGATAGACCGTTATCGGGAACCAAAGCGTTGCAATTCTTTACAGATGGCTCCAAGCTAGACGGCAAAGTAGGAGCTGGAGTATTCTGTGACAAATTAAATGTAAACATTTCTATTCGTCTCCCTGATTACTGCAGCGTGTACCAAGCTGAAGTCGTAGCGATTGAGAAGGTCATGACATAGTTGAAACATAATGTTTTATCCTCAGACGATATCACAATCTATGTGGACAGTCAAGCGGCGATCCGGTCGTTAGAATCGGTGTCTTTGGCGTCACGGGAGGCGTTGAGTTGTCACTCATCTCTAAATGAGATGGGTGAGCATTTCAATATCCAGGTAGTCTGGGTCCCAGGTCACTCGGGCGTCATGGGGAACTGCAGGGCAGATGAACTTGCTAGGCATGGTACGACTCTCCAGCTGCAACCGGAAAGAGCAAGTCTGGGGAGGCCTATTACAGCGCTGAGACAAGCACTTGGGAAGCAGGCGCTATCCTCAGCGGGGGCAAGGTGGTCTAACACCCTCACCTGTAGAGTTGCAAGACAAGTTTGGCCAAAGCTGGACTTGGGGCACACTAGGGCATTAATATTCTTACGCAGACGTGAATTAAGAACGGTCTTAGGAATTCTCACGGGACACTGCCTTTTTGGAGAACATGCAAGAAGGCTGGGTCTGGAGGCTAATGACTTCTGCAGAAGCTGCTTGGACGAAGAGGAGGAAGAGACGTTGGTCCACTTTTTTTGCTCGTGTCCAGCATTGGCTCTCAGAAGGCACAAACACTTAGGTAGGTTCAGGATGGACTGCCTCTCGGATCTCGAAAACAGTAAAGTGCGGGATGTCTTACGCTACATAAGTAGCTCGAAATGGTTCCAATAGGGGTAAAAGGGGATACATCCTGTGGTATCACAATGGACCGTCACCGGTCTAAGTGTGCGTAAGCAGCCGCTCCGACCTAACCTAACCTAACCTACTTAAATATTCCTTGAACTGTATTGATTTACATAAATGTAGTTTCGTGGTCTGAGATAATTTGGTTAGGTATTCCAAAAATAGTGAAATATTTTGTTATCGCCCTTCTGATATTATTTAAATTTTTTGTGTCGATATGTATCATTTGGAGATGCTTTGAAAAGGCGTCTATTACAGACAAAAAATTAGTTTTATTAATTATGAAAATATCGATATATATCCTTTCTAGAGGTTTTTTCGTACTTCGTCTTGGGACAACTTGATATTGTAAGGTTTCCTATCGTATTTATGAATATTGCAATTATTACAACTATTAATGCAACTCTTGATTTTCTTTATCATGTTTGGGAAATAATAGGATCGTTTAATTTGGTTCTATACTTCTTTAATCCCTCTATGTGCTCTATCGTGCAGTCAGTGTTGTGCAATTACGCGTAAAAAATAAATTTACATACATTACGTAAAAAATTGTAAAATACTGTAAAAATTGTAATTAATGTAAAATATTGTAATAAATGTAAAAAATATTAAAAGTGATGCCATCTAAAAGAATTAAGAAATACTAGTACCACTCACATACTCAAACCTCTCTAAAAATTTTCAATCGATTTTAACGAAAATTATAATCAAAATAAAATAACATTGCAAAATTTATAATTATTAATTAAATAAATTATCATAATGAATATTGCATATGTTCAACAAACCAACATGAATAATCAGTCATATTGTTAAAACTAATTTCACCACTGTAGGGCATATTCGTGTATAATTCCATTTTGATCATTTTTCAAACCAAAAATAAGATTCCTTTAATAGAAATATGCACATAAAATCATTGATTAATGATTTGATTAGTTAACTATGCTTTACCAGATAATAGTTTTTGTAGTAGGTAAGTATATATTCACGCTACAATTTATCGCAATGCCACCTGTGGTTAGTATTAGCAAATAAATCAAAAAATATTTTTAAGAGTACAATTGCTGTTTACTAAACCCGCCGCAATTTTTGTGTACATTGCCAGAAATTCGCCCGCTTCTGCTCAAAAGTATTTCGGATAATGTAAATTATTTCACAGAAATACGGGCATTATATTATGTTGGCCGCATGACATAACGATCTTGTGCAATTGTACGATTGGATACATGATTTCCTAGAATCATTAAACTGCATAAAATACATAATCATTATTACTTACACTCTGACAGTGACAGTAAATAAGAAACGATGTAGCAGTGATAAAATAAGGAACGATGTAACGTTTCTTCTACAACTTCCCGTGTTTCTTAACCGATTGAAGTGAAATTTAGGATGCAAGTTTATATTAGCCCACAAATAACGTGTACCAAATTTCAATATTATAACGTATCCCGTTATAGAAGAAAAGTTGTAGAAGAAACGTTTATTTTCTCCTACTAAACACTACGGGAATATATAGCCAGCCGTATAATCGGAACGGGTTACGTTATAATATTGAAATTCGGTACACGCTATTTGTGACCGAATTAATTTGTGCGATTGCTTTTAAATAACCGTACCAAAAACCAACTGGTTACCACAGTTATGATTGCATTTAGCTGCCCCTGCCATAATATTATTGTAACAAAGTTGAGCCTTGATAAAGAATGATGCGTGATCCAATTAAATTACTTATCGTTTTCGAGAACGTAGCTGTTAGAATACCAATTGCAAAATGGTGGCCATATATTTATAGGCATTAGGAATCGATTACTTCTGGCAAGCTCGCTTGGACTTGGAGTAGCTGCCGTAATTAATACCAACTGTGAATGCTATAGATAGATACTTTTAATATTTTACAAAATAAACTTTTTTGACAATCTAACATAATTGCGGTGGTGAAAGTTAAAAGTAAAACATACACAGTCAAATTTTATAAATCAAATAGTATGGTACTACGTGTGAGATGGCGCAGAATAAATTATAATTATTTGAACCATGTATGTAAATAGAGAAATTATTTTTTTAATAACATTTTCGAATAGATACAATTTTAATACATAAAAAACAGAATAAATTATTCCGTTTTTTGTTAAATAAAATGCGTTTGGTCAGAATATTTTAAACATTTTATTTAAAACACATAGTACAATCTACATTCAAATTAATTTCAATAGATAGAGCTGTATGGTTGTAATATCGATATAAAAATTTTTAATTCTGCTCTTTTCATTTAAATGTCACATTTCGTACAGATGTCGCTAATTATTTACAATTTTTTACTTTGTAACCTAAAAAATTTCAGGTAAAAAATACAATTATTTACACGTAAATAATAGTGTAAATTACGCAATGTTATTTACGTGCACAACACTGATCGTGCTCTTTTATGATTAAATTATGCTGTCTATCCTCATTAGTTACATATTTTATTATTTTACTAACGAGTACGAAGTGACAATTTTGTGAAAAATTTTCTTTATGTGATTGTTGAATATTTCCGTACTGGATTTCAGGTGCGAGTATCGCGGTTTGTTTATTATTGTGATAGGTTTTAAGTTAATGAGTTATATCTTCTTTACTAAAATTGTCTTTAACAATTATAACTCTGTGTACGTTGAGAAATATTTTCTCCGAGATGATAGTGTCAATTCTCGAAATTAGGAAAATTATCTGATTCCTATAATAATTTACAGGTCGTTCAGAAAAATGTAGAAAATATTCATCCGAAGTATTGGCTTTACGACCGGGGACGGTCTTACTGATTCGATTATCAGCTGCTTTGGAAGGCAAACCAGTATTTGTATTCTGAGAAAGTTCAATACCAACACTGCTGAAATCATCTCTATTGTAAAGCAACATGCAGCTTTGTCGCATGATAGTACAACTTTTTAATTCACGTGAACTTTATCCTAAACTTTCCTAAAAAAAAAAAAAAAAAAAATTAGGATAGTGTAGGAAAAACTTCACGTATTTGCGCAATCTCGTGAAGTTTTTCCTAACTCTTATTATATTTAGATGTATTTGTAACAATTTTGTATTTTGTTCGGATTAACCGATACGCGAATTGGATTCACCATTTGACGGAGAATTTATTTGCTATTAGGAAAAAATCAATTTAGGGTAAAATAGTTTTTAAATTTTCTTCAATACAATATCCGCGCTGTTATGTTTGTAAATTTTAACGTAAAAGAAAAACTCAGTTTCATGGATTAGGCAATACCTCTGGCCGAAAAGCGGTTTATTAGAACTTGTTTAGTCAATTTTTTGGTGTAAGCAAACAATCTGTTATGGTATTGTTCAATATGATACGTGGATTTTCCGAACGTTTTCCGGTACTTAGAAACACCGGCCCAAAATCCTAAGTATATTTTTGGGTTGGTATGGACATAATCTAACAGAAAAAAGTAGTCACTTGAAAAGTTAGAGGGGCCTTGGTCGTTTAGTAATCAAAAAACATGATATGGTAATGTTCAATATCATATGTGGATTTTCCGAACGTTTTCCGATACTTAAAAACACCGGCCCAAAATCCTAAGTATATTTTTGGGTTCGAATGGATATAACCTAACAGAAAAAAGTAGTCACTTGAAAAGTTAGAGGGGCCTTGGTCGTTTAGTAATCAAAAAACATGATATGGTAATGTTCAATACCATATGAGGATTTTCCGAACGTTTTCCGATACTTAGAAACACCGGCCCAAAATCCTAAATATATTTTTGGGTTGGTATGGACCACGGCCCCTCTAACTTTTCAAGTGACTACTTTTTTCTGTTAGATTATGTCCATACCAACCCAAAAATATACTTAGGATTTTGGGCCGGTGTTTCTAAGTATCGGAAAACGTTCGGAAAATCCACATATGATATTGAACATTACCATATCATGTTTTTTGATTACTAAACGACCAAGGCCCCTCTAACTTTTCAAGTGACTACTTTTTTCTGTTAGATTATGTCCATACCAACCCAAAAATATACTTAGGATTTTGGGCCGGTGTTTCTAAGTATCGGAAAACGTTCGGAAAATCCACATATGGTATTGAACATTACCATATCATGTTTTTTGGTTACTAAACGACCAAGGCCCCTCTAACTTTTCAAGTGACTACTTTTTTCTGTTAGATTATGTCCATACCAACCCAAAAATATACTTAGGATTTTGGGCCGGTGTTTCTAAGTATCGGAAAACGTTCGGAAAATCCTCATATGGTATTGAACATTACCATATCATGTTTTTTGGTTACTAAACGACCAAGGCCCCTCTAACTTTTCAAGTGACTACTTTTTTCTGTTAGATTATGTCCATACCAACCCAAAAATATACTTAGGATTTTGGGCCGGTGTTTCTAAGTATCGGAAAACGTTCGGAAAATCCACATATGATATTGAACATTACCATATCATGTTTTTTGATTACTAAACGACCAAGGCCCCTCTAACTTTTCAAGTGACTACTTTTTTCTGTTAGATTATGTCCATACCAACCCAAAAATATACTTAGGATTTTGGGCCGGTGTTTCTAAGTATCGGAAAACGTTCGGAAAATCCACATATGATATTGAACATTACCATATCATGTTTTTTGATTACTAAACGACCAAGGCCCCTCTAACTTTTCAAGTGACTACTTTTTTCTGTTAGATTATGTCCATACCAACCCAAAAATATACTTAGGATTTTGGGCCGGTGTTTCTAAGTATCGGAAAACGTTCGGAAAATTCACATATGATATTGAACATTACCATATCATGTTTTTTGATTACTAAACGACCAAGGCCCCTCTAACTTTTCAAGTGACTACTTTTTTCTGTTAGATTATGTCCATACCAACCCAAAAATATACTTAGGATTTTGGGCCGGTGTTTCTAAGTATCGGAAAACGTTCGGAAAATCCACATATGATATTGAACATTACCATATCATGTTTTTTGATTACTAAACGACCAAGGCCCCTCTAACTTTTCAAGTGACTACTTTTTTCTGTTAGATTATGTCCATACCAACCCAAAAATATACTTAGGATTTTGGGCCGGTGTTTCTAAGTATCGGAAAACGTTCGGAAAATCCACATATGGTATTGAACATTACCATATCATGTTTTTTGGTTACTAAACGACCAAGGCCCCTCTAACTTTTCAAGTGACTACTTTTTTCTGTTAGATTATGTCCATACCAACCCAAAAATATACTTAGGATTTTGGGCCGGTGTTTCTAAGTATCGGAAAACGTTCGGAAAATCCTCATATGGTATTGAACATTACCATATCATGTTTTTTGATTACTAAACGACCAAGGCCCCTCTAACTTTTCAAGTGACTACTTTTTTCTGTTAGATTATGTCCATACCAACCCAAAAATATACTTAGGATTTTGGGCCGGTGTTTCTAAGTATCGGAAAACGTTCGGAAAATCCACATATGATATTGAACATTACCATATCATGTTTTTTGATTACTAAACGACCAAGGCCCCTCTAACTTTTCAAGTGACTACTTTTTTCTGTTAGATTATGTCCATACCAACCCAAAAATATACTTAGGATTTTGGGCCGGTGTTTCTAAGTATCGGAAAACGTTCGGAAAATCCACATATGGTATTGAACATTACCATATCATGTTTTTTGATTACTAAACGACCAAGGCCCCTCTAACTTTTCAAGTGACTACTTTTTTCTGTTAGATTATGTCCATACCAACCCAAAAATATACTTAGGATTTTGGGCCGGTGTTTCTAAGTATCGGAAAACGTTCGGAAAATCCACATATGATATTAAACATTACCATATCATGTTTTTTGATTACTAAACGACCAAGGCCCCTCTAACTTTTCAAGTGACTACTTTTTTCTGTTAGATTATGTTCATACCAACCCAAAAATATACTTAGGATTTTGGGCCGGTGTTTCTAAGTATCGGAAAACGTTCGGAAAATCTACATATGATATTGAACATTACCATATCATGTTTTTTGATTACTAAACGACCAAGGCCCCTCTAACTTTTCAAGTGACTACTTTTTTCTGTTAGATTATGTCCATACCAACCCAAAAATATACTTAGGATTTTGGGCCGGTGTTTCTAAGTATCGGAAAACGTTCGGAAAATCCACATATGATATTGAACATTACCATATCATGTTTTTTGATTACTAAACGACCAAGGCCCCTCTAACTTTTCAAGTGACTACTTTTTTCTGTTAGATTATGTCCATACTAACCCAAAAATATACTTAGGATTTTGGGCCGGTGTTTCTAAGTATCGGAAAACGTTCGGAAAATCCACATATGGTATTGAACATTACCATATCATGTTTTTTGGTTACTAAACGACCAAGGCCCCTCTAACTTTTCAAGTGACTACTTTTTTCTGTTAGATTATGTCCATACCAACCCAAAAATATACTTAGGATTTTGGGCCGGTGTTTCTAAGTATCGGAAAACGTTCGGAAAATCCTCATATGGTATTGAACATTACCATATCATGTTTTTTGATTACTAAACGACCAAGGCCCCTCTAACTTTTCAAGTGACTACTTTTTTCTGTTAGATTATGTCCATACCAACCCAAAAATATACTTAGGATTTTGGGCCGGTGTTTCTAAGTATCGGAAAACGTTCGGAAAATCCTCATATGGTATTGAACATTACCATATCATGTTTTTTGATTACTAAACGACCAAGGCCCCTCTAACTTTTCAAGTGACTACTTTTTTCTGTTAGATTATGTCCATACCAACCCAAAAATATACTTAGGATTTTGGGCCGGTGTTTCTAAGTATCGGAAAACGTTCGGAAAATCCACATATGATATTGAACATTACCATATCATGTTTTTTGATTACTAAACGACCAAGGCCCCTCTAACTTTTCAAGTGACTACTTTTTTCTGTTAGATTATGTCCATACCAACCCAAAAATATACTTAGGATTTTGGGCCGGTGTTTCTAAGTATCGGAAAACGTTCGGAAAATCCACATATGATATTGAACATTACCATATCATGTTTTTTGATTACTAAACGACCAAGGCCCCTCTAACTTTTCAAGTGACTACTTTTTTCTGTTAGATTATGTCCATACCAACCCAAAAATATACTTAGGATTTTGGGCCGGTGTTTCTAAGTATCGGAAAACGTTCGGAAAATCCACATATGATATTGAACATTACCATATCATGTTTTTTGATTACTAAACGACCAAGGCCCCTCTAACTTTTCAAGTGACTACTTTTTTCTGTTAGATTATGTCCATACCAACCCAAAAATATACTTAGGATTTTGGGCCGGTGTTTCTAAGTATCGGAAAACGTTCGGAAAATCCACATATGATATTGAACATTACCATATCATGTTTTTTGATTACTAAACGACCAAGGCCCCTCTAACTTTTCAAGTGACTACTTTTTTCTGTTAGATTATGTCCATACCAACCCAAAAATATACTTAGGATTTTGGGCCGGTGTTTCTAAGTATCGGAAAACGTTCGGAAAATCCACATATGATATTGAACATTACCATATCATGTTTTTTGATTACTAAACGACCAAGGCCCCTCTAACTTTTCAAGTGACTACTTTTTTCTGTTAGATTATGTCCATACCAACCCAAAAATATACTTAGGATTTTGGGCCGGTGTTTCTAAGTATCGGAAATCGTTCGGAAAATCCACATATGATATTGAACATTACCATATCATGTTTTTTGATTACTAAACGACCAAGGCCCCTCTAACTTTTCAAGTGACTACTTTTTTCTGTTAGATTATGTCCATACCAACCCAAAAATATACTTAGGATTTTGGGCCGGTGTTTCTAAGTATCGGAAAACGTTCGGAAAATCCACATATGATATTGAACATTACCATATCATGTTTTTTGATTACTAAACGACCAAGGCCCCTCTAACTTTTCAAGTGACTACTTTTTTCTGTTAGATTATGTCCATACCAACCCAAAAATATACTTAGGATTTTGGGCCGGTGTTTCTAAGTATCGGAAATCGTTCGGAAAATCCACATATGATATTGAACATTACCATATCATGTTTTTTGATTACTAAACGACCAAGGCCCCTCTAACTTTTCAAGTGACTACTTTTTTCTGTTAGATTATGTCCATACCAACCCAAAAATATACTTAGGATTTTGGGCCGGTGTTTCTAAGTATCGGAAAACGTTCGGAAAATCCACATATGATATTGAACATTACCATATCATGTTTTTTGATTACTAAACGACCAAGGCCCCTCTAACTTTTCAAGTGACTACTTTTTTCTGTTAGATTATGTCCATACCAACCCAAAAATATACTTAGGATTTTGGGCCGGTGTTTCTAAGTATCGGAAAACGTTCGGAAAATCCACATATGATATTGAACATTACCATATCATGTTTTTTGATTACTAAACGACCAAGGCCCCTCTAACTTTTCAAGTGACTACTTTTTTCTGTTAGATTATGTCCATACCAACCCAAAAATATACTTAGGATTTTGGGCCGGTGTTTCTAAGTATCGGAAAACGTTCGGAAAATCCACATATGATATTGAACATTACCATATCATGTTTTTTGATTACTAAACGACCAAGGCCCCTCTAACTTTTCAAGTGACTACTTTTTTCTGTTAGATTATGTCCATACCAACCCAAAAATATACTTAGGATTTTGGGCCGGTGTTTCTAAGTATCGGAAAACGTTCGGAAAATCCACATATGATATTGAACATTACCATATCATGTTTTTTGATTACTAAACGACCAAGGCCCCTCTAACTTTTCAAGTGACTACTTTTTTCTGTTAGATTATGTCCATACCAACCCAAAAATATACTTAGGATTTTGGGCCGGTGTTTCTAAGTATCGGAAATCGTTCGGAAAATCCACATATGATATTGAACATTACCATATCATGTTTTTTGATTACTAAACGACCAAGGCCCCTCTAACTTTTCAAGTGACTACTTTTTTCTGTTAGATTATGTCCATACCAACCCAAAAATATACTTAGGATTTTGGGCCGGTGTTTCTAAGTATCGGAAAACGTTCGGAAAATCCACATATGATATTGAACATTACCATATCATGTTTTTTGATTACTAAACGACCAAGGCCCCTCTAACTTTTCAAGTGACTACTTTTTTCTGTTAGATTATGTCCATACCAACCCAAAAATATACTTAGGATTTTGGGCCGGTGTTTCTAAGTATCGGAAAACGTTCGGAAAATCCACATATGATATTGAACATTACCATATCAGGTTTTTTGATTACTAAACGACCAAGGCCCCTCTAACTTTTCAAGTGACTACTTTTTTCTGTTAGATTATGTCCATACCAACCCAAAAATATACTTAGGATTTTGGGCCGGTGTTTCTAAGTATCGGAAAACGTTCGGAAAATCCACATATGATATTGAACATTACCATATCATGTTTTTTGATTACTAAACGACCAAGGCCCCTCTAACTTTTCAAGTGACTACTTTTTTCTGTTAGATTATGTCCATACCAACCCAAAAATATACTTAGGATTTTGGGCCGGTGTTTCTAAGTATCGGAAAACGTTCGGAAAATCCACATATGATATTGAACATTACCATATCATGTTTTTTGATTACTAAACGACCAAGGCCCCTCTAACTTTTCAAGTGACTACTTTTTTCTGTTAGATTATGTCCATACCAACCCAAAAATATACTTAGGATTTTGGGCCGGTGTTTCTAAGTATCGGAAAACGTTCGGAAAATCCACATATGATATTGAACATTACCATATCAGGTTTTTTGATTACTAAACGACCAAGGCCCCTCTAACTTTTCAAGTGACTACTTTTTTCTGTTAGATTATGTCCATACCAACCCAAAAATATACTTAGGATTTTGGGCCGGTGTTTCTAAGTATCGGAAAACGTTCGGAAAATCCACATATGATATTGAACATTACCATATCATGTTTTTTGATTACTAAACGACCAAGGCCCCTCTAACTTTTCAAGTGACTACTTTTTTCTGTTAGATTATGTCCATACCAACCCAAAAATATACTTAGGATTTTGGGCCGGTGTTTCTAAGTATCGGAAAACGTTCGGAAAATCCACATATGATATTGAACATTACCATATCATGTTTTTTGATTACTAAACGACCAAGGCCCCTCTAACTTTTCAAGTGACTACTTTTTTCTGTTAGATTATGTCCATACCAACCCAAAAATATACTTAGGATTTTGGGCCGGTGTTTCTAAGTATCGGAAAACGTTCGGAAAATCCACATATGATATTGAACATTACCATATCATGTTTTTTGATTACTAAACGACCAAGGCCCCTCTAACTTTTCAAGTGACTACTTTTTTCTGTTAGATTATGTTCATACCAACCCAAAAATATACTTAGGATTTTGGGCCGGTGTTTCTAAGTATCGGAAAACGTTCGGAAAATCCACATATGATATTGAACATTACCATATCATGTTTTTTGATTACTAAACGACCAAGGCCCCTCTAACTTTTCAAGTGACTACTTTTTTCTGTTAGATTATGTCCATACCAACCCAAAAATATACTTAGGATTTTGGGCCGGTGTTTCTAAGTATCGGAAAACGTTCGGAAAATCCACATATGATATTGAACATTACCATATCATGTTTTTTGATTACTAAACGACCAAGGCCCCTCTAACTTTTCAAGTGACTACTTTTTTCTGTTAGATTATGTTCATACCAACCCAAAAATATACTTAGGATTTTGGGCCGGTGTTTCTAAGTATCGGAAAACGTTCGGAAAATCCACATATGATATTGAACATTACCATATCATGTTTTTTGATTACTAAACGACCAAGGCCCCTCTAACTTTTCAATTGACTACTTTTTTCTGTTAGATTATGTCCATACCAACCCAAAAATATACTTAGGATTTTGGGCCGGTGTTTCTAAGTATCGGAAAACGTTCGGAAAATCCACATATGATATTGAACATTACCATATCATGTTTTTTGATTACTAAACGACCAAGGCCCCTCTAACTTTTCAAGTGACTACTTTTTTCTGTTAGATTATGTCCATACCAACCCAAAAATATACTTAGGATTTTGGGCCGGTGTTTCTAAGTATCGGAAAACGTTCGGAAAATCCACATATGATATTGAACATTACCATATCATGTTTTTTGATTACTAAACGACCAAGGCCCCTCTAACTTTTCAAGTGACTACTTTTTTCTGTTAGATTATGTTCATACCAACCCAAAAATATACTTAGGATTTTGGGCCGGTGTTTCTAAGTATCGGAAAACGTTCGGAAAATCTACATATGGTATTGAACATTACCATATCATGTTTTTTGATTACTAAACGACCAAGGCCCCTCTAACTTTTCAAGTGACTACTTTTTTCTGTTAGATTATGTCCATACCAACCCAAAAATATACTTAGGATTTTGGGCCGGTGTTTCTAAGTATCGGAAAACGTTCGGAAAATCCACATATGATATTGAACATTACCATATCATGTTTTTTGATTACTAAACGACCAAGGCCCCTCTAACTTTTCAAGTGACTACTTTTTTCTGTTAGATTATGTCCATACCAACCCAAAAATATACTTAGGATTTTGGGCCGGTGTTTCTAAGTATCGGAAAACGTTCGGAAAATCCACATATGATATTGAACATTACCATATCATGTTTTTTGATTACTAAACGACCAAGGCCCCTCTAACTTTTCAAGTGACTACTTTTTTCTGTTAGATTATGTCCATACCAACCCAAAAATATACTTAGGATTTTGGGCCGGTGTTTCTAAGTATCGGAAAACGTTCGGAAAATCCACATATGATATTGAACATTACCATATCATGTTTTTTGATTACTAAACGACCAAGGCCCCTCTAACTTTTCAAGTGACTACTTTTTTCTGTTAGATTATGTTCATACCAACCCAAAAATATACTTAGGATTTTGGGCCGGTGTTTCTAAGTATCGGAAAACGTTCGGAAAATCTACATATGATATTGAACATTACCATATCATGTTTTTTGATTACTAAACGACCAAGGCCCCTCTAACTTTTCAAGTGACTACTTTTTTCTGTTAGATTATGTCCATACCAACCCAAAAATATACTTAGGATTTTGGGCCGGTGTTTCTAAGTATCGGAAAACGTTCGGAAAATCCACATATGATATTGAACATTACCATATCATGTTTTTTGATTACTAAACGACCAAGGCCCCTCTAACTTTTCAAGTGACTACTTTTTTCTGTTAGATTATGTCCATACCAACCCAAAAATATACTTAGGATTTTGGGCCGGTGTTTCTAAGTATCGGAAAACGTTCGGAAAATCCACATATGATATTGAACATTACCATATCATGTTTTTTGATTACTAAACGACCAAGGCCCCTCTAACTTTTCAAGTGACTACTTTTTTCTGTTAGATTATGTCCATACCAACCCAAAAATATACTTAGGATTTTGGGCCGGTGTTTCTAAGTATCGGAAAACGTTCGGAAAATCCACATATGATATTGAACATTACCATATCATGTTTTTTGATTACTAAACGACCAAGGCCCCTCTAACTTTTCAAGTGACTACTTTTTTCTGTTAGATTATGTTCATACCAACCCAAAAATATACTTAGGATTTTGGGCCGGTGTTTCTAAGTATCGGAAAACGTTCGGAAAATCTACATATGATATTGAACATTACCATATCATGTTTTTTGATTACTAAACGACCAAGGCCCCTCTAACTTTTCAAGTGACTACTTTTTTCTGTTAGATTATGTCCATACCAACCCAAAAATATACTTAGGATTTTGGGCCGGTGTTTCTAAGTATCGGAAAACGTTCGGAAAATCCACATATGATATTGAACATTACCATATCATGTTTTTTGATTACTAAACGACCAAGGCCCCTCTAACTTTTCAAGTGACTACTTTTTTCTGTTAGATTATGTCCATACCAACCCAAAAATATACTTAGGATTTTGGGCCGGTGTTTCTAAGTATCGGAAAACGTTCGGAAAATCCACATATGATATTGAACATTACCATATCATGTTTTTTGATTACTAAACGACCAAGGCCCCTCTAACTTTTCAAGTGACTACTTTTTTCTGTTAGATTATGTCCATACCAACCCAAAAATATACTTAGGATTTTGGGCCGGTGTTTCTAAGTATCGGAAAACGTTCGGAAAATCCACATATGGTATTGAACATTACCATATCATGTTTTTTGATTACTAAACGACCAAGGCCCCTCTAACTTTTCAAGTGACTACTTTTTTCTGTTAGATTATGTCCATACCAACCCAAAAATATACTTAGGATTTTGGGCCGGTGTTTCTAAGTATCGGAAAACGTTCGGAAAATCCACATATGATATTGAACATTACCATATCATGTTTTTTGATTACTAAACGACCAAGGCCCCTCTAACTTTTCAAGTGACTACTTTTTTCTGTTAGATTATGTCCATACCAACCCAAAAATATACTTAGGATTTTGGGCCGGTGTTTCTAAGTATCGGAAAACGTTCGGAAAATCCACATATGATATTGAACATTACCATATCATGTTTTTTGATTACTAAACGACCAAGGCCCCTCTAACTTTTCAAGTGACTACTTTTTTCTGTTAGATTATGTTCATACCAACCCAAAAATATACTTAGGATTTTGGGCCGGTGTTTCTAAGTATCGGAAAACGTTCGGAAAATCCACATATGATATTGAACATTACCATATCATGTTTTTTGATTACTAAACGACCAAGGCCCCTCTAACTTTTCAAGTGACTACTTTTTTCTGTTAGATTATGTCCATACCAACCCAAAAATATACTTAGGATTTTGGGCCGGTGTTTCTAAGTATCGGAAAACGTTCGGAAAATCCACATATGATATTGAACATTACCATATCATGTTTTTTGATTACTAAACGACCAAGGCCCCTCTAACTTTTCAAGTGACTACTTTTTTCTGTTAGATTATGTCCATACCAACCCAAAAATATACTTAGGATTTTGGGCCGGTGTTTCTAAGTATCGGAAAACGTTCGGAAAATCCACATATGATATTGAACATTACCATATCATGTTTTTTGATTACTAAACGACCAAGGCCCCTCTAACTTTTCAAGTGACTACTTTTTTCTGTTAGATTATGTCCATACCAACCCAAAAATATACTTAGGATTTTGGGCCGGTGTTTCTAAGTATCGGAAAACGTTCGGAAAATCCACATATGGTATTGAACATTACCATATCATGTTTTTTGATTACTAAACGACCAAGGCCCCTCTAACTTTTCAAGTGACTACTTTTTTCTGTTAGATTATGTCCATACCAACCCAAAAATATACTTAGGATTTTGGGCCGGTGTTTCTAAGTATCGGAAAACGTTCGGAAAATCCACATATGATATTGAACATTACCATATCATGTTTTTTGATTACTAAACGACCAAGGCCCCTCTAACTTTTCAAGTGACTACTTTTTTCTGTTAGATTATGTCCATACCAACCCAAAAATATACTTAGGATTTTGGGCCGGTGTTTCTAAGTATCGGAAAACGTTCGGAAAATCCACATATGATATTGAACATTACCATATCATGTTTTTTGATTACTAAACGACCAAGGCCCCTCTAACTTTTCAAGTGACTACTTTTTTCTGTTAGATTATGTTCATACCAACCCAAAAATATACTTAGGATTTTGGGCCGGTGTTTCTAAGTATCGGAAAACGTTCGGAAAATCCACATATGATATTGAACATTACCATATCATGTTTTTTGATTACTAAACGACCAAGGCCCCTCTAACTTTTCAAGTGACTACTTTTTTCTGTTAGATTATGTCCATACCAACCCAAAAATATACTTAGGATTTTGGGCCGGTGTTTCTAAGTATCGGAAAACGTTCGGAAAATCCACATATGATATTGAACATTACCATATCATGTTTTTTGATTACTAAACGACCAAGGCCCCTCTAACTTTTCAAGTGACTACTTTTTTCTGTTAGATTATGTCCATACCAACCCAAAAATATACTTAGGATTTTGGGCCGGTGTTTCTAAGTATCGGAAAACGTTCGGAAAATCCACATATGATATTGAACATTACCATATCATGTTTTTTGATTACTAAACGACCAAGGCCCCTCTAACTTTTCAAGTGACTACTTTTTTCTGTTAGATTATGTCCATACCAACCCAAAAATATACTTAGGATTTTGGGCCGGTGTTTCTAAGTATCGGAAAACGTTCGGAAAATCCACATATGATATTGAACATTACCATATCATGTTTTTTGATTACTAAACGACCAAGGCCCCTCTAACTTTTCAAGTGACTACTTTTTTCTGTTAGATTATGTTCATACCAACCCAAAAATATACTTAGGATTTTGGGCCGGTGTTTCTAAGTATCGGAAAACGTTCGGAAAATCTACATATGATATTGAACATTACCATATCATGTTTTTTGATTACTAAACGACCAAGGCCCCTCTAACTTTTCAAGTGACTACTTTTTTCTGTTAGATTATGTCCATACCAACCCAAAAATATACTTAGGATTTTGGGCCGGTGTTTCTAAGTATCGGAAAACGTTCGGAAAATCCACATATGATATTGAACATTACCATATCATGTTTTTTGATTACTAAACGACCAAGGCCCCTCTAACTTTTCAAGTGACTACTTTTTTCTGTTAGATTATGTCCATACCAACCCAAAAATATACTTAGGATTTTGGGCCGGTGTTTCTAAGTATCGGAAAACGTTCGGAAAATCTACATATGATATTGAACATTACCATATCATGTTTTTTGATTACTAAACGACCAAGGCCCCTCTAACTTTTCAAGTGACTACTTTTTTCTGTTAGATTATGTCCATACCAACCCAAAAATATACTTAGGATTTTGGGCCGGTGTTTCTAAGTATCGGAAAACGTTCGGAAAATCCACATATGGTATTGAACATTACCATATCATGTTTTTTGATTACTAAACGACCAAGGCCCCTCTAACTTTTCAAGTGACTACTTTTTTCTGTTAGATTATGTCCATACCAACCCAAAAATATACTTAGGATTTTGGGCCGGTGTTTCTAAGTATCGGAAAACGTTCGGAAAATCCACATATGATATTGAACATTACCATATCATGTTTTTTGATTACTAAACGACCAAGGCCCCTCTAACTTTTCAAGTGACTACTTTTTTCTGTTAGATTATGTCCATACCAACCCAAAAATATACTTAGGATTTTGGGCCGGTGTTTCTAAGTATCGGAAAACGTTCGGAAAATCCACATATGATATTGAACATTACCATATCATGTTTTTTGATTACTAAACGACCAAGGCCCCTCTAACTTTTCAAGTGACTACTTTTTTCTGTTAGATTATGTTCATACCAACCCAAAAATATACTTAGGATTTTGGGCCGGTGTTTCTAAGTATCGGAAAACGTTCGGAAAATCCACATATGATATTGAACATTACCATATCATGTTTTTTGATTACTAAACGACCAAGGCCCCTCTAACTTTTCAAGTGACTACTTTTTTCTGTTAGATTATGTCCATACCAACCCAAAAATATACTTAGGATTTTGGGCCGGTGTTTCTAAGTATCGGAAAACGTTCGGAAAATCCACATATGATATTGAACATTACCATATCATGTTTTTTGATTACTAAACGACCAAGGCCCCTCTAACTTTTCAAGTGACTACTTTTTTCTGTTAGATTATGTCCATACCAACCCAAAAATATACTTAGGATTTTGGGCCGGTGTTTCTAAGTATCGGAAAACGTTCGGAAAATCCACATATGATATTGAACATTACCATATCATGTTTTTTGATTACTAAACGACCAAGGCCCCTCTAACTTTTCAAGTGACTACTTTTTTCTGTTAGATTATGTCCATACCAACCCAAAAATATACTTAGGATTTTGGGCCGGTGTTTCTAAGTATCGGAAAACGTTCGAAAAATCCACATATGATATTGAACATTACCATATCATGTTTTTTGATTACTAAACGACCAAGGCCCCTCTAACTTTTCAAGTGACTACTTTTTTCTGTTAGATTATGTCCATACCAACCCAAAAATATACTTAGGATTTTGGGCCGGTGTTTCTAAGTATCGGAAAACGTTCGGAAAATCCACATATGATATTGAACATTACCATATCATGTTTTTTGATTACTAAACGACCAAGGCCCCTCTAACTTTTCAAGTGACTACTTTTTTCTGTTAGATTATGTCCATACCAACCCAAAAATATACTTAGGATTTTGGGCCGGTGTTTCTAAGTATCGGAAAACGTTCGGAAAATCCACATATGATATTGAACATTACCATATCATGTTTTTTGATTACTAAACGACCAAGGCCCCTCTAACTTTTCAAGTGACTACTTTTTTCTGTTAGATTATGTTCATACCAACCCAAAAATATACTTAGGATTTTGGGCCGGTGTTTCTAAGTATCGGAAAACGTTCGGAAAATCTACATATGATATTGAACATTACCATATCATGTTTTTTGATTACTAAACGACCAAGGCCCCTCTAACTTTTCAAGTGACTACTTTTTTCTGTTAGATTATGTCCATACCAACCCAAAAATATACTTAGGATTTTGGGCCGGTGTTTCTAAGTATCGGAAAACGTTCGGAAAATCCACATATGATATTGAACATTACCATATCATGTTTTTTGATTACTAAACGACCAAGGCCCCTCTAACTTTTCAAGTGACTACTTTTTTCTGTTAGATTATGTCCATACCAACCCAAAAATATACTTAGGATTTTGGGCCGGTGTTTCTAAGTATCGGAAAACGTTCGAAAAATCCACATATGATATTGAACATTACCATATCATGTTTTTTGATTACTAAACGACCAAGGCCCCTCTAACTTTTCAAGTGACTACTTTTTTCTGTTAGATTATGTTCATACCAACCCAAAAATATACTTAGGATTTTGGGCCGGTGTTTCTAAGTATCGGAAAACGTTCGGAAAATCTACATATGATATTGAACATTACCATATCATGTTTTTTGATTACTAAACGACCAAGGCCCCTCTAACTTTTCAAGTGACTACTTTTTTCTGTTAGATTATGTTCATACCAACCCAAAAATATACTTAGGATTTTGGGCCGGTGTTTCTAAGTATCGGAAAACGTTCGGAAAATCTACATATGATATTGAACATTACCATATCATGTTTTTTGATTACTAAACGACCAAGGCCCCTCTAACTTTTCAAGTGACTACTTTTTTCTGTTAGATTATGTCCATACCAACCCAAAAATATACTTAGGATTTTGGGCCGGTGTTTCTAAGTATCGGAAAACGTTCGGAAAATCCACATATGATATTGAACATTACCATATCATGTTTTTTGATTACTAAACGACCAAGGCCCCTCTAACTTTTCAAGTGACTACTTTTTTCTGTTAGATTATGTCCATACCAACCCAAAAATATACTTAGGATTTTGGGCCGGTGTTTCTAAGTATCGGAAAACGTTCGAAAAATCCACATATGATATTGAACATTACCATATCATGTTTTTTGATTACTAAACGACCAAGGCCCCTCTAACTTTTCAAGTGACTACTTTTTTCTGTTAGATTATGTCCATACCAACCCAAAAATATACTTAGGATTTTGGGCCGGTGTTTCTAAGTATCGGAAAACGTTCGGAAAATCCACATATGATATTGAACATTACCATATCATGTTTTTTGATTACTAAACGACCAAGGCCCCTCTAACTTTTCAAGTGACTACTTTTTTCTGTTAGATTATGTCCATACCAACCCAAAAATATACTTAGGATTTTGGGCCGGTGTTTCTAAGTATCGGAAAACGTTCGGAAAATCCACATATGATATTGAACATTACCATATCATGTTTTTTGATTACTAAACGACCAAGGCCCCTCTAACTTTTCAAGTGACTACTTTTTTCTGTTAGATTATGTTCATACCAACCCAAAAATATACTTAGGATTTTGGGCCGGTGTTTCTAAGTATCGGAAAACGTTCGGAAAATCTACATATGATATTGAACATTACCATATCATGTTTTTTGATTACTAAACGACCAAGGCCCCTCTAACTTTTCAAGTGACTACTTTTTTCTGTTAGATTATGTCCATACCAACCCAAAAATATACTTAGGATTTTGGGCCGGTGTTTCTAAGTATCGGAAAACGTTCGGAAAATCCACATATGATATTGAACATTACCATATCATGTTTTTTGATTACTAAACGACCAAGGCCCCTCTAACTTTTCAAGTGACTACTTTTTTCTGTTAGATTATGTCCATACCAACCCAAAAATATACTTAGGATTTTGGGCCGGTGTTTCTAAGTATCGGAAAACGTTCGGAAAATCCACATATGATATTGAACATTACCATATCATGTTTTTTGATTACTAAACGACCAAGGCCCCTCTAACTTTTCAAGTGACTACTTTTTTCTGTTAGATTATGTTCATACCAACCCAAAAATATACTTAGGATTTTGGGCCGGTGTTTCTAAGTATCGGAAAACGTTCGGAAAATCTACATATGATATTGAACATTACCATATCATGTTTTTTGATTACTAAACGACCAAGGCCCCTCTAACTTTTCAAGTGACTACTTTTTTCTGTTAGATTATGTCCATACCAACCCAAAAATATACTTAGGATTTTGGGCCGGTGTTTCTAAGTATCGGAAAACGTTCGGAAAATCCACATATGATATTGAACATTACCATATCATGTTTTTTGATTACTAAACGACCAAGGCCCCTCTAACTTTTCAAGTGACTACTTTTTTCTGTTAGATTATGTCCATACCAACCCAAAAATATACTTAGGATTTTGGGCCGGTGTTTCTAAGTATCGGAAAACGTTCGAAAAATCCACATATGATATTGAACATTACCATATCATGTTTTTTGATTACTAAACGACCAAGGCCCCTCTAACTTTTCAAGTGACTACTTTTTTCTGTTAGATTATGTCCATACCAACCCAAAAATATACTTAGGATTTTGGGCCGGTGTTTCTAAGTATCGGAAAACGTTCGGAAAATCCACATATGATATTGAACATTACCATATCATGTTTTTTGATTACTAAACGACCAAGGCCCCTCTAACTTTTCAAGTGACTACTTTTTTCTGTTAGATTATGTCCATACCAACCCAAAAATATACTTAGGATTTTGGGCCGGTGTTTCTAAGTATCGGAAAACGTTCGAAAAATCCACATATGATATTGAACATTACCATATCATGTTTTTTGATTACTAAACGACCAAGGCCCCTCTAACTTTTCAAGTGACTACTTTTTTCTGTTAGATTATGTCCATACCAACCCAAAAATATACTTAGGATTTTGGGCCGGTGTTTCTAAGTATCGGAAAAACGTTCGGAAAATCCACATATGATATTGAACATTACCATATCATGTTTTTTGATTACTAAACGACCAAGGCCCCTCTAACTTTTCAAGTGACTACTTTTTTCTGTTAGATTATGTTCATACCAACCCAAAAATATACTTAGGATTTTGGGCCGGTGTTTCTAAGTATCGGAAAACGTTCGGAAAATCTACATATGATATTGAACATTACCATATCATGTTTTTTGATTACTAAACGACCAAGGCCCCTCTAACTTTTCAAGTGACTACTTTTTTCTGTTAGATTATGTCCATACCAACCCAAAAATATACTTAGGATTTTGGGCCGGTGTTTCTAAGTATCGGAAAACGTTCGGAAAATCCACATATGATATTGAACATTACCATATCATGTTTTTTGATTACTAAACGACCAAGGCCCCTCTAACTTTTCAAGTGACTACTTTTTTCTGTTAGATTATGTCCATACCAACCCAAAAATATACTTAGGATTTTGGGCCGGTGTTTCTAAGTATCGGAAAACGTTCGAAAAATCCACATATGATATTGAACATTACCATATCATGTTTTTTGATTACTAAACGACCAAGGCCCCTCTAACTTTTCAAGTGACTACTTTTTTCTGTTAGATTATGTCCATACCAACCCAAAAATATACTTAGGATTTTGGGCCGGTGTTTCTAAGTATCGGAAAACGTTCGGAAAATCCACATATGATATTGAACATTACCATATCATGTTTTTTGATTACTAAACGACCAAGGCCCCTCTAACTTTTCAAGTGACTACTTTTTTCTGTTAGATTATGTCCATACCAACCCAAAAATATACTTAGGATTTTGGGCCGGTGTTTCTAAGTATCGGAAAACGTTCGAAAAATCCACATATGATATTGAACATTACCATATCATGTTTTTTGATTACTAAACGACCAAGGCCCCTCTAACTTTTCAAGTGACTACTTTTTTCTGTTAGATTATGTCCATACCAACCCAAAAATATACTTAGGATTTTGGGCCGGTGTTTCTAAGTATCGGAAAACGTTCGGAAAATCCACATATGATATTGAACATTACCATATCATGTTTTTTGATTACTAAACGACCAAGGCCCCTCTAACTTTTCAAGTGACTACTTTTTTCTGTTAGATTATGTCCATACCAACCCAAAAATATACTTAGGATTTTGGGCCGGTGTTTCTAAGTATCGGAAAACGTTCGGAAAATCCACATATGATATTGAACATTACCATATCATGTTTTTTGATTACTAAACGACCAAGGCCCCTCTAACTTTTCAAGTGACTACTTTTTTCTGTTAGATTATGTTCATACCAACCCAAAAATATACTTAGGATTTTGGGCCGGTGTTTCTAAGTATCGGAAAACGTTCGGAAAATCTACATATGATATTGAACATTACCATATCATGTTTTTTGATTACTAAACGACCAAGGCCCCTCTAACTTTTCAAGTGACTACTTTTTTCTGTTAGATTATGTCCATACCAACCCAAAAATATACTTAGGATTTTGGGCCGGTGTTTCTAAGTATCGGAAAACGTTCGGAAAATCCACATATGATATTGAACATTACCATATCATGTTTTTTGATTACTAAACGACCAAGGCCCCTCTAACTTTTCAAGTGACTACTTTTTTCTGTTAGATTATGTCCATACCAACCCAAAAATATACTTAGGATTTTGGGCCGGTGTTTCTAAGTATCGGAAAACGTTCGAAAAATCCACATATGATATTGAACATTACCATATCATGTTTTTTGATTACTAAACGACCAAGGCCCCTCTAACTTTTCAAGTGACTACTTTTTTCTGTTAGATTATGTTCATACCAACCCAAAAATATACTTAGGATTTTGGGCCGGTGTTTCTAAGTATCGGAAAACGTTCGGAAAATCTACATATGATATTGAACATTACCATATCATGTTTTTTGATTACTAAACGACCAAGGCCCCTCTAACTTTTCAAGTGACTACTTTTTTCTGTTAGATTATGTTCATACCAACCCAAAAATATACTTAGGATTTTGGGCCGGTGTTTCTAAGTATCGGAAAACGTTCGGAAAATCTACATATGATATTGAACATTACCATATCATGTTTTTTGATTACTAAACGACCAAGGCCCCTCTAACTTTTCAAGTGACTACTTTTTTCTGTTAGATTATGTCCATACCAACCCAAAAATATACTTAGGATTTTGGGCCGGTGTTTCTAAGTATCGGAAAACGTTCGGAAAATCCACATATGATATTGAACATTACCATATCATGTTTTTTGATTACTAAACGACCAAGGCCCCTCTAACTTTTCAAGTGACTACTTTTTTCTGTTAGATTATGTCCATACCAACCCAAAAATATACTTAGGATTTTGGGCCGGTGTTTCTAAGTATCGGAAAACGTTCGAAAAATCCACATATGATATTGAACATTACCATATCATGTTTTTTGATTACTAAACGACCAAGGCCCCTCTAACTTTTCAAGTGACTACTTTTTTCTGTTAGATTATGTCCATACCAACCCAAAAATATACTTAGGATTTTGGGCCGGTGTTTCTAAGTATCGGAAAACGTTCGGAAAATCCACATATGATATTGAACATTACCATATCATGTTTTTTGATTACTAAACGACCAAGGCCCCTCTAACTTTTCAAGTGACTACTTTTTTCTGTTAGATTATGTCCATACCAACCCAAAAATATACTTAGGATTTTGGGCCGGTGTTTCTAAGTATCGGAAAACGTTCGGAAAATCCACATATGATATTGAACATTACCATATCATGTTTTTTGATTACTAAACGACCAAGGCCCCTCTAACTTTTCAAGTGACTACTTTTTTCTGTTAGATTATGTTCATACCAACCCAAAAATATACTTAGGATTTTGGGCCGGTGTTTCTAAGTATCGGAAAACGTTCGGAAAATCTACATATGATATTGAACATTACCATATCATGTTTTTTGATTACTAAACGACCAAGGCCCCTCTAACTTTTCAAGTGACTACTTTTTTCTGTTAGATTATGTCCATACCAACCCAAAAATATACTTAGGATTTTGGGCCGGTGTTTCTAAGTATCGGAAAACGTTCGGAAAATCCACATATGATATTGAACATTACCATATCATGTTTTTTGATTACTAAACGACCAAGGCCCCTCTAACTTTTCAAGTGACTACTTTTTTCTGTTAGATTATGTCCATACCAACCCAAAAAATATACTTAGGATTTTGGGCCGGTGTTTCTAAGTATCGGAAAACGTTCGAAAAATCCACATATGATATTGAACATTACCATATCATGTTTTTTGATTACTAAACGACCAAGGCCCCTCTAACTTTTCAAGTGACTACTTTTTTCTGTTAGATTATGTCCATACCAACCCAAAAATATACTTAGGATTTTGGGCCGGTGTTTCTAAGTATCGGAAAACGTTCGGAAAATCCACATATGATATTGAACATTACCATATCATGTTTTTTGATTACTAAACGACCAAGGCCCCTCTAACTTTTCAAGTGACTACTTTTTTCTGTTAGATTATGTCCATACCAACCCAAAAATATACTTAGGATTTTGGGCCGGTGTTTCTAAGTATCGGAAAACGTTCGGAAAATCCACATATGATATTGAACATTACCATATCATGTTTTTTGATTACTAAACGACCAAGGCCCCTCTAACTTTTCAAGTGACTACTTTTTTCTGTTAGATTATGTTCATACCAACCCAAAAATATACTTAGGATTTTGGGCCGGTGTTTCTAAGTATCGGAAAACGTTCGGAAAATCTACATATGATATTGAACATTACCATATCATGTTTTTTGATTACTAAACGACCAAGGCCCCTCTAACTTTTCAAGTGACTACTTTTTTCTGTTAGATTATGTCCATACCAACCCAAAAATATACTTAGGATTTTGGGCCGGTGTTTCTAAGTATCGGAAAACGTTCGGAAAATCCACATATGATATTGAACATTACCATATCATGTTTTTTGATTACTAAACGACCAAGGCCCCTCTAACTTTTCAAGTGACTACTTTTTTCTGTTAGATTATGTCCATACCAACCCAAAAATATACTTAGGATTTTGGGCCGGTGTTTCTAAGTATCGGAAAACGTTCGGAAAATCCACATATGATATTGAACATTACCATATCATGTTTTTTGATTACTAAACGACCAAGGCCCCTCTAACTTTTCAAGTGACTACTTTTTTCTGTTAGATTATGTTCATACCAACCCAAAAATATACTTAGGATTTTGGGCCGGTGTTTCTAAGTATCGGAAAACGTTCGGAAAATCTACATATGATATTGAACATTACCATATCATGTTTTTTGATTACTAAACGACCAAGGCCCCTCTAACTTTTCAAGTGACTACTTTTTTCTGTTAGATTATGTCCATACCAACCCAAAAATATACTTAGGATTTTGGGCCGGTGTTTCTAAGTATCGGAAAACGTTCGGAAAATCCACATATGATATTGAACATTACCATATCATGTTTTTTGATTACTAAACGACCAAGGCCCCTCTAACTTTTCAAGTGACTACTTTTTTCTGTTAGATTATGTCCATACCAACCCAAAAATATACTTAGGATTTTGGGCCGGTGTTTCTAAGTATCGGAAAACGTTCGGAAAATCCACATATGATATTGAACATTACCATATCATGTTTTTTGATTACTAAACGACCAAGGCCCCTCTAACTTTTCAAGTGACTACTTTTTTCTGTTAGATTATGTCCATACCAACCCAAAAATATACTTAGGATTTTGGGCCGGTGTTTCTAAGTATCGGAAAACGTTCGGAAAATCCACATATGATATTGAACATTACCATATCATGTTTTTTGATTACTAAACGACCAAGGCCCCTCTAACTTTTCAAGTGACTACTTTTTTCTGTTAGATTATGTCCATACCAACCCAAAAATATACTTAGGATTTTGGGCCGGTGTTTCTAAGTATCGGAAAACGTTCGGAAAATCCACATATGATATTGAACATTACCATATCATGTTTTTTGATTACTAAACGACCAAGGCCCCTCTAACTTTTCAGTGACTACTTTTTTCTGTTAGATTATGTTCATACCAACCCAAAAATATACTTAGGATTTTGGGCCGGTGTTTCTAAGTATCGGAAAACGTTCGGAAAATCTACATATGATATTGAACATTACCATATCATGTTTTTTGATTACTAAACGACCAAGGCCCCTCTAACTTTTCAAGTGACTACTTTTTTCTGTTAGATTATGTTCATACCAACCCAAAAAATATACTTAGGATTTTGGGCCGGTGTTTCTAAGTATCGGAAAACGTTCGGAAAATCTACATATGATATTGAACATTACCATATCATGTTTTTTGATTACTAAACGACCAAGGCCCCTCTAACTTTTCAAGTGACTACTTTTTTCTGTTAGATTATGTCCATACCAACCCAAAAATATACTTAGGATTTTGGGCCGGTGTTTCTAAGTATCGGAAAACGTTCGGAAAATCCACATATGATATTGAACATTACCATATCATGTTTTTTGATTACTAAACGACCAAGGCCCCTCTAACTTTTCAAGTGACTACTTTTTTCTGTTAGATTATGTCCATACCAACCCAAAAATATACTTAGGATTTTGGGCCGGTGTTTCTAAGTATCGGAAAACGTTCGGAAAATCCACATATGATATTGAACATTACCATATCATGTTTTTTGATTACTAAACGACCAAGGCCCCTCTAACTTTTCAAGTGACTACTTTTTTCTGTTAGATTATGTCCATACCAACCCAAAAATATACTTAGGATTTTGGGCCGGTGTTTCTAAGTATCGGAAAACGTTCGGAAAATCCACATATGATATTGAACATTACCATATCATGTTTTTTGATTACTAAACGACCAAGGCCCCTCTAACTTTTCAAGTGACTACTTTTTTCTGTTAGATTATGTTCATACCAACCCAAAAATATACTTAGGATTTTGGGCCGGTGTTTCTAAGTATCGGAAAACGTTCGGAAAATCCACATATGATATTGAACATTACCATATCATGTTTTTTGATTACTAAACGACCAAGGCCCCTCTAACTTTTCAAGTGACTACTTTTTTCTGTTAGATTATGTTCATACCAACCCAAAAATATACTTAGGATTTTGGGCCGGTGTTTCTAAGTATCGGAAAACGTTCGGAAAATCTACATATGATATTGAACATTACCATATCATGTTTTTTGATTACTAAACGACCAAGGCCCCTCTAACTTTTCAAGTGACTACTTTTTTCTGTTAGATTATGTCCATACCAACCCAAAAATAACTTAGGATTTTGGGCCGGTGTTTCTAAGTATCGGAAAACGTTCGGAAAATCCACATATGATATTGAACATTACCATATCATGTTTTTTGATTACTAAACGACCAAGGCCCCTCTAACTTTTCAAGTGACTACTTTTTTCTGTTAGATTATGTCCATACCAACCCAAAAATATACTTAGGATTTTGGGCCGGTGTTTCTAAGTATCGGAAAACGTTCGGAAAATCTACATATGATATTGAACATTACCATATCATGTTTTTTGATTACTAAACGACCAAGGCCCCTCTAACTTTTCAAGTGACTACTTTTTTCTGTTAGATTATGTTCATACCAACCCAAAAATATACTTAGGATTTTGGGCCGGTGTTTCTAAGTATCGGAAAACGTTCGGAAAATCTACATATGATATTGAACATTACCATATCATGTTTTTTGATTACTAAACGACCAAGGCCCCTCTAACTTTTCAAGTGACTACTTTTTTCTGTTAGATTATGTCCATACCAACCCAAAAATATACTTAGGATTTTGGGCCGGTGTTTCTAAGTATCGGAAAACGTTCGGAAAATCCACATATGATATTGAACATTACCATATCATGTTTTTTGATTACTAAACGACCAAGGCCCCTCTAACTTTTCAAGTGACTACTTTTTTCTGTTAGATTATGTCCATACCAACCCAAAAATATACTTAGGATTTTGGGCCGGTGTTTCTAAGTATCGGAAAACGTTCGGAAAATCCACATATGATATTGAACATTACCATATCATGTTTTTTGATTACTAAACGACCAAGGCCCCTCTAACTTTTCAAGTGACTACTTTTTTCTGTTAGATTATGTCCATACCAACCCAAAAATATACTTAGGATTTTGGGCCGGTGTTTCTAAGTATCGGAAAACGTTCGGAAAATCCACATATGATATTGAACATTACCATATCATGTTTTTTGATTACTAAACGACCAAGGCCCCTCTAACTTTTCAAGTGACTACTTTTTTCTGTTAGATTATGTTCATACCAACCCAAAAATATACTTAGGATTTTGGGCCGGTGTTTCTAAGTATCGGAAAACGTTCGGAAAATCTACATATGATATTGAACATTACCATATCATGTTTTTTGATTACTAAACGACCAAGGCCCCTCTAACTTTTCAAGTGACTACTTTTTTCTGTTAGATTATGTCCATACCAACCCAAAAATATACTTAGGATTTTGGGCCGGTGTTTCTAAGTATCGGAAAACGTTCGGAAAATCCACATATGATATTGAACATTACCATATCATGTTTTTTGATTACTAAACGACCAAGGCCCCTCTAACTTTTCAAGTGACTACTTTTTTCTGTTAGATTATGTTCATACCAACCCAAAAATATACTTAGGATTTTGGGCCGGTGTTTCTAAGTATCGGAAAACGTTCGGAAAATCTACATATGATATTGAACATTACCATATCATGTTTTTTGATTACTAAACGACCAAGGCCCCTCTAACTTTTCAAGTGACTACTTTTTTCTGTTAGATTATGTCCATACCAACCCAAAAATATACTTAGGATTTTGGGCCGGTGTTTCTAAGTATCGGAAAACGTTCGGAAAATCCACATATGATATTGAACATTACCATATCATGTTTTTTGATTACTAAACGACCAAGGCCCCTCTAACTTTTCAAGTGACTACTTTTTTCTGTTAGATTATGTCCATACCAACCCAAAAATATACTTAGGATTTTGGGCCGGTGTTTCTAAGTATCGGAAAACGTTCGGAAAATCCACATATGATATTGAACATTACCATATCATGTTTTTTGATTACTAAACGACCAAGGCCCCTCTAACTTTTCAAGTGACTACTTTTTTCAGTTAGATTATGTTCATACCAACCCAAAAATATACTTAGGATTTTGGGCCGGTGTTTCTAAGTATCGGAAAACGTTCGGAAAATCTACATATGATATTGAACATTACCATATCATGTTTTTTGATTACTAAACGACCAAGGCCCCTCTAACTTTTCAAGTGACTACTTTTTCTGTTAGATTATGTTCATACCAACCCAAAAATATACTTAGGATTTTGGGCCGGTGTTTCTAAGTATCGGAAAACGTTCGGAAAATCTACATATGATATTGAACATTACCATATCATGTTTTTTGATTACTAAACGACCAAGGCCCCTCTAACTTTTCAAGTGACTACTTTTTTCTGTTAGATTATGTCCATACCAACCCAAAAATATACTTAGGATTTTGGGCCGGTGTTTCTAAGTATCGGAAAACGTTCGGAAAATCCACATATGATATTGAACATTACCATATCATGTTTTTTGATTACTAAACGACCAAGGCCCCTCTAACTTTTCAAGTGACTACTTTTTTCTGTTAGATTATGTCCATACCAACCCAAAAATATACTTAGGATTTTGGGCCGGTGTTTCTAAGTATCGGAAAACGTTCGGAAAATCCACATATGATATTGAACATTACCATATCATGTTTTTTGATTACTAAACGACCAAGGCCCCTCTAACTTTTCAAGTGACTACTTTTTTCTGTTAGATTATGTCCATACCAACCCAAAAATATACTTAGGATTTTGGGCCGGTGTTTCTAAGTATCGGAAAACGTTCGGAAAATCCACATATGATATTGAACATTACCATATCATGTTTTTTGATTACTAAACGACCAAGGCCCCTCTAACTTTTCAAGTGACTACTTTTTTCTGTTAGATTATGTTCATACCAACCCAAAAATATACTTAGGATTTTGGGCCGGTGTTTCTAAGTATCGGAAAACGTTCGGAAAATCTACATATGATATTGAACATTACCATATCATGTTTTTTGATTACTAAACGACCAAGGCCCCTCTAACTTTTCAAGTGACTACTTTTTTCTGTTAGATTATGTCCATACCAACCCAAAAATATACTTAGGATTTTGGGCCGGTGTTTCTAAGTATCGGAAAACGTTCGGAAAATCCACATATGATATTGAACATTACCATATCATGTTTTTTGATTACTAAACGACCAAGGCCCCTCTAACTTTTCAAGTGACTACTTTTTTCTGTTAGATTATGTTCATACCAACCCAAAAATATACTTAGGATTTTGGGCCGGTGTTTCTAAGTATCGGAAAACGTTCGGAAAATCTACATATGATATTGAACATTACCATATCATGTTTTTTGATTACTAAACGACCAAGGCCCCTCTAACTTTTCAAGTGACTACTTTTTTCTGTTAGATTATGTCCATACCAACCCAAAAATATACTTAGGATTTTGGGCCGGTGTTTCTAAGTATCGGAAAACGTTCGGAAAATCCACATATGATATTGAACATTACCATATCATGTTTTTTGATTACTAAACGACCAAGGCCCCTCTAACTTTTCAAGTGACTACTTTTTTCTGTTAGATTATGTCCATACCAACCCAAAAATATACTTAGGATTTTGGGCCGGTGTTTCTAAGTATCGGAAAACGTTCGGAAAATCCACATATGATATTGAACATTACCATATCATGTTTTTTGATTACTAAACGACCAAGGCCCCTCTAACTTTTCAAGTGACTACTTTTTTCTGTTAGATTATGCCCATACCAACCCAAAAATATACTTAGGATTTTGGGCCGGTGTTTCTAAGTATCGGAAAACGTTCGGAAAATCCACATATGATATTGAACATTACCATATCATGTTTTTTGATTACTAAACGACCAAGGCCCCTCTAACTTTTCAAGTGACTACTTTTTTCTGTTAGATTATGCCCATACCAACCCAAAAATATACTTAGGATTTTGGGCCGGTGTTTCTAAGTATCGGAAAACGTTCGGAAAATCTACATATGATATTGAACATTACCATATCATGTTTTTTGATTACTAAACGACCAAGGCCCCTCTAACTTTTCAAGTGACTACTTTTTTCTGTTAGATTATGTCCATACCAACCCAAAAATATACTTAGGATTTTGGGCCGGTGTTTCTAAGTATCGGAAAACGTTCGGAAAATCTACATATGATATTGAACATTACCATATCATGTTTTTTGATTACTAAACGACCAAGGCCCCTCTAACTTTTCAAGTGACTACTTTTTTCTGTTAGATTATGTCCATACCAACCCAAAAATATACTTAGGATTTTGGGCCGGTGTTTCTAAGTATCGGAAAACGTTCGGAAAATCCACATATGGTATTGAACATTACCATATCATGTTTTTTGATTACTAAACGACCAAGGCCCCTCTAACTTTTCAAGTGACTACTTTTTTCTGTTAGATTATGTCCATACCAACCCAAAAATATACTTAGGATTTTGGGCCGGTGTTTCTAAGTATCGGAAAACGTTCGGAAAATCCACATATGATATTGAACATTACCATATCATGTTTTTTGATTACTAAACGACCAAGGCCCCTCTAACTTTTCAAGTGACTACTTTTTTCTGTTAGATTATGTTCATACCAACCCAAAAATATACTTAGGATTTTGGGCCGGTGTTTCTAAGTATCGGAAAACGTTCGGAAAATCTACATATGATATTGAACATTACCATATCATGTTTTTTGATTACTAAACGACCAAGGCCCCTCTAACTTTTCAAGTGACTACTTTTTTCTGTTAGATTATGTCCATACCAACCCAAAAATATACTTAGGATTTTGGGCCGGTGTTTCTAAGTATCGGAAAACGTTCGGAAAATCCACATATGATATTGAACATTACCATATCATGTTTTTTGATTACTAAACGACCAAGGCCCCTCTAACTTTTCAAGTGACTACTTTTTTCTGTTAGATTATGTTCATACCAACCCAAAAATATACTTAGGATTTTGGGCCGGTGTTTCTAAGTATCGGAAAACGTTCGGAAAATCTACATATGATATTGAACATTACCATATCATGTTTTTTGATTACTAAACGACCAAGGCCCCTCTAACTTTTCAAGTGACTACTTTTTTCTGTTAGATTATGTCCATACCAACCCAAAAATATACTTAGGATTTTGGGCCGGTGTTTCTAAGTATCGGAAAACGTTCGGAAAATCCACATATGATATTGAACATTACCATATCATGTTTTTTGATTACTAAACGACCAAGGCCCCTCTAACTTTTCAAGTGACTACTTTTTTCTGTTAGATTATGTCCATACCAACCCAAAAATATACTTAGGATTTTGGGCCGGTGTTTCTAAGTATCGGAAAACGTTCGGAAAATCCACATATGATATTGAACATTACCATATCATGTTTTTTGATTACTAAACGACCAAGGCCCCTCTAACTTTTCAAGTGACTACTTTTTTCAGTTAGATTATGTTCATACCAACCCAAAAATATACTTAGGATTTTGGGCCGGTGTTTCTAAGTATCGGAAAACGTTCGGAAAATCTACATATGATATTGAACATTACCATATCATGTTTTTTGATTACTAAACGACCAAGGCCCCTCTAACTTTTCAAGTGACTACTTTTTTCTGTTAGATTATGTTCATACCAACCCAAAAATATACTTAGGATTTTGGGCCGGTGTTTCTAAGTATCGGAAAACGTTCGGAAAATCTACATATGATATTGAACATTACCATATCATGTTTTTTGATTACTAAACGACCAAGGCCCCTCTAACTTTTCAAGTGACTACTTTTTTCTGTTAGATTATGTCCATACCAACCCAAAAATATACTTAGGATTTTGGGCCGGTGTTTCTAAGTATCGGAAAACGTTCGGAAAATCCACATATGATATTGAACATTACCATATCATGTTTTTTGATTACTAAACGACCAAGGCCCCTCTAACTTTTCAAGTGACTACTTTTTTCTGTTAGATTATGTCCATACCAACCCAAAAATATACTTAGGATTTTGGGCCGGTGTTTCTAAGTATCGGAAAACGTTCGGAAAATCCACATATGATATTGAACATTACCATATCATGTTTTTTGATTACTAAACGACCAAGGCCCCTCTAACTTTTCAAGTGACTACTTTTTTCTGTTAGATTATGTCCATACCAACCCAAAAATATACTTAGGATTTTGGGCCGGTGTTTCTAAGTATCGGAAAACGTTCGGAAAATCCACATATGATATTGAACATTACCATATCATGTTTTTTGATTACTAAACGACCAAGGCCCCTCTAACTTTTCAAGTGACTACTTTTTTCTGTTAGATTATGTTCATACCAACCCAAAAATATACTTAGGATTTTGGGCCGGTGTTTCTAAGTATCGGAAAACGTTCGGAAAATCTACATATGATATTGAACATTACCATATCATGTTTTTTGATTACTAAACGACCAAGGCCCCTCTAACTTTTCAAGTGACTACTTTTTTCTGTTAGATTATGTCCATACCAACCCAAAAATATACTTAGGATTTTGGGCCGGTGTTTCTAAGTATCGGAAAACGTTCGGAAAATCCACATATGATATTGAACATTACCATATCATGTTTTTTGATTACTAAACGACCAAGGCCCCTCTAACTTTTCAAGTGACTACTTTTTTCTGTTAGATTATGTTCATACCAACCCAAAAATATACTTAGGATTTTGGGCCGGTGTTTCTAAGTATCGGAAAACGTTCGGAAAATCTACATATGATATTGAACATTACCATATCATGTTTTTTGATTACTAAACGACCAAGGCCCCTCTAACTTTTCAAGTGACTACTTTTTTCTGTTAGATTATGTCCATACCAACCCAAAAATATACTTAGGATTTTGGGCCGGTGTTTCTAAGTATCGGAAAACGTTCGGAAAATCCACATATGATATTGAACATTACCATATCATGTTTTTTGATTACTAAACGACCAAGGCCCCTCTAACTTTTCAAGTGACTACTTTTTTCTGTTAGATTATGCCCATACCAACCCAAAAATATACTTAGGATTTTGGGCCGGTGTTTCTAAGTATCGGAAAACGTTCGGAAAATCCACATATGATATTGAACATTACCATATCATGTTTTTTGATTACTAAACGACCAAGGCCCCTCTAACTTTTCAAGTGACTACTTTTTTCTGTTAGATTATGTCCATACCAACCCAAAAATATACTTAGGATTTTGGGCCGGTGTTTCTAAGTATCGGAAAACGTTCGGAAAATCCACATATGATATTGAACATTACCATATCATGTTTTTTGATTACTAAACGACCAAGGCCCCTCTAACTTTTCAAGTGACTACTTTTTTCTGTTAGATTATGTTCATACCAACCCAAAAATATACTTAGGATTTTGGGCCGGTGTTTCTAAGTATCGGAAAACGTTCGGAAAATCTACATATGATATTGAACATTACCATATCATGTTTTTTGATTACTAAACGACCAAGGCCCCTCTAACTTTTCAAGTGACTACTTTTTTCTGTTAGATTATGTCCATACCAACCCAAAAATATACTTAGGATTTTGGGCCGGTGTTTCTAAGTATCGGAAAACGTTCGGAAAATCCACATATGATATTGAACATTACCATATCATGTTTTTTGATTACTAAACGACCAAGGCCCCTCTAACTTTTCAAGTGACTACTTTTTTCTGTTAGATTATGCCCATACCAACCCAAAAATATACTTAGGATTTTGGGCCGGTGTTTCTAAGTATCGGAAAACGTTCGGAAAATCCACATATGATATTGAACATTACCATATCATGTTTTTTGATTACTAAACGACCAAGGCCCCTCTAACTTTTCAAGTGACTACTTTTTTCTGTTAGATTATGCCCATACCAACCCAAAAATATACTTAGGATTTTGGGCCGGTGTTTCTAAGTATCGGAAAACGTTCGGAAAATCCACATATGATATTGAACATTACCATATCATGTTTTTTGATTACTAAACGACCAAGGCCCCTCTAACTTTTCAAGTGACTACTTTTTTCTGTTAGATTATGTCCATACCAACCCAAAAATATACTTAGGATTTTGGGCCGGTGTTTCTAAGTATCGGAAAACGTTCGGAAAATCCACATATGATATTGAACATTACCATATCATGTTTTTTGATTACTAAACGACCAAGGCCCCTCTAACTTTTCAAGTGACTACTTTTTTCTGTTAGATTATGTTCATACCAACCCAAAAATATACTTAGGATTTTGGGCCGGTGTTTCTAAGTATCGGAAAACGTTCGGAAAATCTACATATGATATTGAACATTACCATATCATGTTTTTTGATTACTAAACGACCAAGGCCCCTCTAACTTTTCAAGTGACTACTTTTTTCTGTTAGATTATGTCCATACCAACCCAAAAATATACTTAGGATTTTGGGCCGGTGTTTCTAAGTATCGGAAAACGTTCGGAAAATCCACATATGATATTGAACATTACCATATCATGTTTTTTGATTACTAAACGACCAAGGCCCCTCTAACTTTTCAAGTGACTACTTTTTTCTGTTAGATTATGTCCATACCAACCCAAAAATATACTTAGGATTTTGGGCCGGTGTTTCTAAGTATCGGAAAACGTTCGGAAAATCCACATATGATATTGAACATTACCATATCATGTTTTTTGATTACTAAACGACCAAGGCCCCTCTAACTTTTCAAGTGACTACTTTTTTCTGTTAGATTATGCCCATACCAACCCAAAAATATACTTAGGATTTTGGGCCGGTGTTTCTAAGTATCGGAAAACGTTCGGAAAATCCACATATGATATTGAACATTACCATATCATGTTTTTTGATTACTAAACGACCAAGGCCCCTCTAACTTTTCAAGTGACTACTTTTTTCTGTTAGATTATGCCCATACCAACCCAAAAATATACTTAGGATTTTGGGCCGGTGTTTCTAAGTATCGGAAAACGTTCGGAAAATCTACATATGATATTGAACATTACCATATCATGTTTTTTGATTACTAAACGACCAAGGCCCCTCTAACTTTTCAAGTGACTACTTTTTTCTGTTAGATTATGTCCATACCAACCCAAAAATATACTTAGGATTTTGGGCCGGTGTTTCTAAGTATCGGAAAACGTTCGGAAAATCCACATATGATATTGAACATTACCATATCATGTTTTTTGATTACTAAACGACCAAGGCCCCTCTAACTTTTCAAGTGACTACTTTTTTCTGTTAGATTATGTCCATACCAACCCAAAAATATACTTAGGATTTTGGGCCGGTGTTTCTAAGTATCGGAAAACGTTCGGAAAATCCACATATGATATTGAACATTACCATATCATGTTTTTTGATTACTAAACGACCAAGGCCCCTCTAACTTTTCAAGTGACTACTTTTTTCTGTTAGATTATGTCCATACCAACCCAAAAATATACTTAGGATTTTGGGCCGGTGTTTCTAAGTATCGGAAAACGTTCGGAAAATCCACATATGATATTGAACATTACCATATCATGTTTTTTGATTACTAAACGACCAAGGCCCCTCTAACTTTTCAAGTGACTACTTTTTTCTGTTAGATTATGTTCATACCAACCCAAAAATATACTTAGGATTTTGGGCCGGTGTTTCTAAGTATCGGAAAACGTTCGGAAAATCTACATATGATATTGAACATTACCATATCATGTTTTTTGATTACTAAACGACCAAGGCCCCTCTAACTTTTCAAGTGACTACTTTTTTCTGTTAGATTATGTCCATACCAACCCAAAAATATACTTAGGATTTTGGGCCGGTGTTTCTAAGTATCGGAAAACGTTCGGAAAATCCACATATGATATTGAACATTACCATATCATGTTTTTTGATTACTAAACGACCAAGGCCCCTCTAACTTTTCAAGTGACTACTTTTTTCTGTTAGATTATGTTCATACCAACCCAAAAATATACTTAGGATTTTGGGCCGGTGTTTCTAAGTATCGGAAAACGTTCGGAAAATCTACATATGATATTGAACATTACCATATCATGTTTTTTGATTACTAAACGACCAAGGCCCCTCTAACTTTTCAAGTGACTACTTTTTTCTGTTAGATTATGTCCATACCAACCCAAAAATATACTTAGGATTTTGGGCCGGTGTTTCTAAGTATCGGAAAACGTTCGGAAAATCCACATATGATATTGAACATTACCATATCATGTTTTTTGATTACTAAACGACCAAGGCCCCTCTAACTTTTCAAGTGACTACTTTTTTCTGTTAGATTATGTCCATACCAACCCAAAAATATACTTAGGATTTTGGGCCGGTGTTTCTAAGTATCGGAAAACGTTCGGAAAATCCACATATGATATTGAACATTACCATATCATGTTTTTTGATTACTAAACGACCAAGGCCCCTCTAACTTTTCAAGTGACTACTTTTTTCTGTTAGATTATGTTCATACCAACCCAAAAATATACTTAGGATTTTGGGCCGGTGTTTCTAAGTATCGGAAAACGTTCGGAAAATCTACATATGATATTGAACATTACCATATCATGTTTTTTGATTACTAAACGACCAAGGCCCCTCTAACTTTTCAAGTGACTACTTTTTTCTGTTAGATTATGTCCATACCAACCCAAAAATATACTTAGGATTTTGGGCCGGTGTTTCTAAGTATCGGAAAACGTTCGGAAAATCCACATATGATATTGAACATTACCATATCATGTTTTTTGATTACTAAACGACCAAGGCCCCTCTAACTTTTCAAGTGACTACTTTTTTCTGTTAGATTATGTTCATACCAACCCAAAAATATACTTAGGATTTTGGGCCGGTGTTTCTAAGTATCGGAAAACGTTCGGAAAATCTACATATGATATTGAACATTACCATATCATGTTTTTTGATTACTAAACGACCAAGGCCCCTCTAACTTTTCAAGTGACTACTTTTTCTGTTAGATTATGTCCATACCAACCCAAAAATATACTTAGGATTTTGGGCCGGTGTTTCTAAGTATCGGAAAACGTTCGGAAAATCCACATATGATATTGAACATTACCATATCATGTTTTTTGATTACTAAACGACCAAGGCCCCTCTAACTTTTCAAGTGACTACTTTTTTCTGTTAGATTATGTCCATACCAACCCAAAAATATACTTAGGATTTTGGGCCGGTGTTTCTAAGTATCGGAAAACGTTCGGAAAATCCACATATGATATTGAACATTACCATATCATGTTTTTTGATTACTAAACGACCAAGGCCCCTCTAACTTTTCAAGTGACTACTTTTTTCTGTTAGATTATGCCCATACCAACCCAAAAATATACTTAGGATTTTGGGCCGGTGTTTCTAAGTATCGGAAAACGTTCGGAAAATCCACATATGATATTGAACATTACCATATCATGTTTTTTGATTACTAAACGACCAAGGCCCCTCTAACTTTTCAAGTGACTACTTTTTTCTGTTAGATTATGTCCATACCAACCCAAAAATATACTTAGGATTTTGGGCCGGTGTTTCTAAGTATCGGAAAACGTTCGGAAAATCCACATATGATATTGAACATTACCATATCATGTTTTTTGATTACTAAACGACCAAGGCCCCTCTAACTTTTCAAGTGACTACTTTTTTCAGTTAGATTATGTTCATACCAACCCAAAAATATACTTAGGATTTTGGGCCGGTGTTTCTAAGTATCGGAAAACGTTCGGAAAATCTACATATGATATTGAACATTACCATATCATGTTTTTTGATTACTAAACGACCAAGGCCCCTCTAACTTTTCAAGTGACTACTTTTTTCTGTTAGATTATGTTCATACCAACCCAAAAATATACTTAGGATTTTGGGCCGGTGTTTCTAAGTATCGGAAAACGTTCGGAAAATCTACATATGATATTGAACATTACCATATCATGTTTTTTGATTACTAAACGACCAAGGCCCCTCTAACTTTTCAAGTGACTACTTTTTTCTGTTAGATTATGTCCATACCAACCCAAAAATATACTTAGGATTTTGGGCCGGTGTTTCTAAGTATCGGAAAACGTTCGGAAAATCCACATATGATATTGAACATTACCATATCATGTTTTTTGATTACTAAACGACCAAGGCCCCTCTAACTTTTCAAGTGACTACTTTTTTCTGTTAGATTATGTCCATACCAACCCAAAAATATACTTAGGATTTTGGGCCGGTGTTTCTAAGTATCGGAAAACGTTCGGAAAATCCACATATGATATTGAACATTACCATATCATGTTTTTTGATTACTAAACGACCAAGGCCCCTCTAACTTTTCAAGTGACTACTTTTTTCTGTTAGATTATATCCATACCAACCCAAAAATATACTTAGGATTTTGGGCCGGTGTTTCTAAGTATCGGAAAACGTTCGGAAAATCCACATATGATATTGAACATTACCATATCATGTTTTTTGATTACTAAACGACCAAGGCCCCTCTAACTTTTCAAGTGACTACTTTTTTCTGTTAGATTATGTTCATACCAACCCAAAAATATACTTAGGATTTTGGGCCGGTGTTTCTAAGTATCGGAAAACGTTCGGAAAATCTACATATGATATTGAACATTACCATATCATGTTTTTTGATTACTAAACGACCAAGGCCCCTCTAACTTTTCAAGTGACTACTTTTTTCTGTTAGATTATGTCCATACCAACCCAAAAATATACTTAGGATTTTGGGCCGGTGTTTCTAAGTATCGGAAAACGTTCGGAAAATCCACATATGATATTGAACATTACCATATCATGTTTTTTGATTACTAAACGACCAAGGCCCCACTAACTTTTCAAGTGACTACTTTTTTCTGTTAGATTATGTTCATACCAACCCAAAAATATACTTAGGATTTTGGGCCGGTGTTTCTAAGTATCGGAAAACGTTCGGAAAATCTACATATGATATTGAACATTACCATATCATGTTTTTTGATTACTAAACGACCAAGGCCCCTCTAACTTTTCAAGTGACTACTTTTTTCTGTTAGATTATGTCCATACCAACCCAAAAATATACTTAGGATTTTGGGCCGGTGTTTCTAAGTATCGGAAAACGTTCGGAAAATCCACATATGATATTGAACATTACCATATCATGTTTTTTGATTACTAAACGACCAAGGCCCCTCTAACTTTTCAAGTGACTACTTTTTTCTGTTAGATTATGCCCATACCAACCCAAAAATATACTTAGGATTTTGGGCCGGTGTTTCTAAGTATCGGAAAACGTTCGGAAAATCCACATATGATATTGAACATTACCATATCATGTTTTTTGATTACTAAACGACCAAGGCCCCTCTAACTTTTCAAGTGACTACTTTTTTCTGTTAGATTATGTCCATACCAACCCAAAAATATACTTAGGATTTTGGGCCGGTGTTTCTAAGTATCGGAAAACGTTCGGAAAATCCACATATGATATTGAACATTACCATATCATGTTTTTTGATTACTAAACGACCAAGGCCCCTCTAACTTTTCAAGTGACTACTTTTTTCTGTTAGATTATGTTCATACCAACCCAAAAATATACTTAGGATTTTGGGCCGGTGTTTCTAAGTATCGGAAAACGTTCGGAAAATCTACATATGATATTGAACATTACCATATCATGTTTTTTGATTACTAAACGACCAAGGCCCCTCTAACTTTTCAAGTGACTACTTTTTTCTGTTAGATTATGTCCATACCAACCCAAAAATATACTTAGGATTTTGGGCCGGTGTTTCTAAGTATCGGAAAACGTTCGGAAAATCCACATATGATATTGAACATTACCATATCATGTTTTTTGATTACTAAACGACCAAGGCCCCTCTAACTTTTCAAGTGACTACTTTTTTCTGTTAGATTATGCCCATACCAACCCAAAAATATACTTAGGATTTTGGGCCGGTGTTTCTAAGTATCGGAAAACGTTCGGAAAATCCACATATGATATTGAACATTACCATATCATGTTTTTTGATTACTAAACGACCAAGGCCCCTCTAACTTTTCAAGTGACTACTTTTTTCTGTTAGATTATGCCCATACCAACCCAAAAATATACTTAGGATTTTGGGCCGGTGTTTCTAAGTATCGGAAAACGTTCGGAAAATCCACATATGATATTGAACATTACCATATCATGTTTTTTGATTACTAAACGACCAAGGCCCCTCTAACTTTTCAAGTGACTACTTTTTTCTGTTAGATTATGTCCATACCAACCCAAAAATATACTTAGGATTTTGGGCCGGTGTTTCTAAGTATCGGAAAACGTTCGGAAAATCCACATATGATATTGAACATTACCATATCATGTTTTTTGATTACTAAACGACCAAGGCCCCTCTAACTTTTCAAGTGACTACTTTTTTCTGTTAGATTATGTTCATACCAACCCAAAAATATACTTAGGATTTTGGGCCGGTGTTTCTAAGTATCGGAAAACGTTCGGAAAATCTACATATGATATTGAACATTACCATATCATGTTTTTTGATTACTAAACGACCAAGGCCCCTCTAACTTTTCAAGTGACTACTTTTTTCTGTTAGATTATGTCCATACCAACCCAAAAATATACTTAGGATTTTGGGCCGGTGTTTCTAAGTATCGGAAAACGTTCGGAAAATCCACATATGATATTGAACATTACCATATCATGTTTTTTGATTACTAAACGACCAAGGCCCCTCTAACTTTTCAAGTGACTACTTTTTTCTGTTAGATTATGTCCATACCAACCCAAAAATATACTTAGGATTTTGGGCCGGTGTTTCTAAGTATCGGAAAACGTTCGGAAAATCCACATATGATATTGAACATTACCATATCATGTTTTTTGATTACTAAACGACCAAGGCCCCTCTAACTTTTCAAGTGACTACTTTTTTCTGTTAGATTATGCCCATACCAACCCAAAAATATACTTAGGATTTTGGGCCGGTGTTTCTAAGTATCGGAAAACGTTCGGAAAATCCACATATGATATTGAACATTACCATATCATGTTTTTTGATTACTAAACGACCAAGGCCCCTCTAACTTTTCAAGTGACTACTTTTTTCTGTTAGATTATGCCCATACCAACCCAAAAATATACTTAGGATTTTGGGCCGGTGTTTCTAAGTATCGGAAAACGTTCGGAAAATCTACATATGATATTGAACATTACCATATCATGTTTTTTGATTACTAAACGACCAAGGCCCCTCTAACTTTTCAAGTGACTACTTTTTTCTGTTAGATTATGTCCATACCAACCCAAAAATATACTTAGGATTTTGGGCCGGTGTTTCTAAGTATCGGAAAACGTTCGGAAAATCCACATATGATATTGAACATTACCATATCATGTTTTTTGATTACTAAACGACCAAGGCCCCTCTAACTTTTCAAGTGACTACTTTTTTCTGTTAGATTATGTCCATACCAACCCAAAAATATACTTAGGATTTTGGGCCGGTGTTTCTAAGTATCGGAAAACGTTCGGAAAATCCACATATGATATTGAACATTACCATATCATGTTTTTTGATTACTAAACGACCAAGGCCCCTCTAACTTTTCAAGTGACTACTTTTTTCTGTTAGATTATGTCCATACCAACCCAAAAATATACTTAGGATTTTGGGCCGGTGTTTCTAAGTATCGGAAAACGTTCGGAAAATCCACATATGATATTGAACATTACCATATCATGTTTTTTGATTACTAAACGACCAAGGCCCCTCTAACTTTTCAAGTGACTACTTTTTTCTGTTAGATTATGTTCATACCAACCCAAAAATATACTTAGGATTTTGGGCCGGTGTTTCTAAGTATCGGAAAACGTTCGGAAAATCTACATATGATATTGAACATTACCATATCATGTTTTTTGATTACTAAACGACCAAGGCCCCTCTAACTTTTCAAGTGACTACTTTTTTCTGTTAGATTATGTCCATACCAACCCAAAAATATACTTAGGATTTTGGGCCGGTGTTTCTAAGTATCGGAAAACGTTCGGAAAATCCACATATGATATTGAACATTACCATATCATGTTTTTTGATTACTAAACGACCAAGGCCCCTCTAACTTTTCAAGTGACTACTTTTTTCTGTTAGATTATGTTCATACCAACCCAAAAATATACTTAGGATTTTGGGCCGGTGTTTCTAAGTATCGGAAAACGTTCGGAAAATCTACATATGATATTGAACATTACCATATCATGTTTTTTGATTACTAAACGACCAAGGCCCCTCTAACTTTTCAAGTGACTACTTTTTTCTGTTAGATTATGTCCATACCAACCCAAAAATATACTTAGGATTTTGGGCCGGTGTTTCTAAGTATCGGAAAACGTTCGGAAAATCCACATATGATATTGAACATTACCATATCATGTTTTTTGATTACTAAACGACCAAGGCCCCTCTAACTTTTCAAGTGACTACTTTTTTCTGTTAGATTATGTCCATACCAACCCAAAAATATACTTAGGATTTTGGGCCGGTGTTTCTAAGTATCGGAAAACGTTCGGAAAATCCACATATGATATTGAACATTACCATATCATGTTTTTTGATTACTAAACGACCAAGGCCCCTCTAACTTTTCAAGTGACTACTTTTTTCTGTTAGATTATGTTCATACCAACCCAAAAATATACTTAGGATTTTGGGCCGGTGTTTCTAAGTATCGGAAAACGTTCGGAAAATCTACATATGATATTGAACATTACCATATCATGTTTTTTGATTACTAAACGACCAAGGCCCCTCTAACTTTTCAAGTGACTACTTTTTTCTGTTAGATTATGTCCATACCAACCCAAAAATATACTTAGGATTTTGGGCCGGTGTTTCTAAGTATCGGAAAACGTTCGGAAAATCCACATATGATATTGAACATTACCATATCATGTTTTTTGATTACTAAACGACCAAGGCCCCTCTAACTTTTCAAGTGACTACTTTTTTCTGTTAGATTATGTTCATACCAACCCAAAAATATACTTAGGATTTTGGGCCGGTGTTTCTAAGTATCGGAAAACGTTCGGAAAATCTACATATGATATTGAACATTACCATATCATGTTTTTTGATTACTAAACGACCAAGGCCCCTCTAACTTTTCAAGTGACTACTTTTTCTGTTAGATTATGTCCATACCAACCCAAAAATATACTTAGGATTTTGGGCCGGTGTTTCTAAGTATCGGAAAACGTTCGGAAAATCCACATATGATATTGAACATTACCATATCATGTTTTTTGATTACTAAACGACCAAGGCCCCTCTAACTTTTCAAGTGACTACTTTTTTCTGTTAGATTATGTCCATACCAACCCAAAAATATACTTAGGATTTTGGGCCGGTGTTTCTAAGTATCGGAAAACGTTCGGAAAATCCACATATGATATTGAACATTACCATATCATGTTTTTTGATTACTAAACGACCAAGGCCCCTCTAACTTTTCAAGTGACTACTTTTTTCTGTTAGATTATGTCCATACCAACCCAAAAATATACTTAGGATTTTGGGCCGGTGTTTCTAAGTATCGGAAAACGTTCGGAAAATCCACATATGATATTGAACATTACCATATCATGTTTTTTGATTACTAAACGACCAAGGCCCCTCTAACTTTTCAAGTGACTACTTTTTTCTGTTAGATTATGCCCATACCAACCCAAAAATATACTTAGGATTTTGGGCCGGTGTTTCTAAGTATCGGAAAACGTTCGGAAAATCCACATATGATATTGAACATTACCATATCATGTTTTTTGATTACTAAACGACCAAGGCCCCTCTAACTTTTCAAGTGACTACTTTTTTCTGTTAGATTATGCCCATACCAACCCAAAAATATACTTAGGATTTTGGGCCGGTGTTTCTAAGTATCGGAAAACGTTCGGAAAATCCACATATGATATTGAACATTACCATATCATGTTTTTTGATTACTAAACGACCAAGGCCCCTCTAACTTTTCAAGTGACTACTTTTTCTGTTAGATTATGTCCATACCAACCCAAAAATATACTTAGGATTTTGGGCCGGTGTTTCTAAGTATCGGAAAACGTTCGGAAAATCCACATATGATATTGAACATTACCATATCATGTTTTTTGATTACTAAACGACCAAGGCCCCTCTAACTTTTCAAGTGACTACTTTTTTCTGTTAGATTATGTCCATACCAACCCAAAAATATACTTAGGATTTTGGGCCGGTGTTTCTAAGTATCGGAAAACGTTCGGAAAATCCACATATGATATTGAACATTACCATATCATGTTTTTTGATTACTAAACGACCAAGGCCCCTCTAACTTTTCAAGTGACTACTTTTTTCTGTTAGATTATGTCCATACCAACCCAAAAATATACTTAGGATTTTGGGCCGGTGTTTCTAAGTATCGGAAAACGTTCGGAAAATCCACATATGATATTGAACATTACCATATCATGTTTTTTGATTACTAAACGACCAAGGCCCCTCTAACTTTTCAAGTGACTACTTTTTTCTGTTAGATTATGCCCATACCAACCCAAAAATATACTTAGGATTTTGGGCCGGTGTTTCTAAGTATCGGAAAACGTTCGGAAAATCCACATATGATATTGAACATTACCATATCATGTTTTTTGATTACTAAACGACCAAGGCCCCTCTAACTTTTCAAGTGACTACTTTTTTCTGTTAGATTATGCCCATACCAACCCAAAAATATACTTAGGATTTTGGGCCGGTGTTTCTAAGTATCGGAAAACGTTCGGAAAATCCACATATGGTATTGAACAGTAGTATATTTTTAAGAACATAAATTATCATAATGAAAATAATAATAGTATATTGAAAATATAGTACATGTTGATATTTAGACGGTTCAATACAAAAGTTTTATAGTTCTTTTACCTAATAGAAAATCTGTAATTTATTCGTTAATGCGTAGTTTTACACATACATTCGCATAATTTGTTGTTTTTATTATTTTAGGAAAGTTTAGGAAGAAATTCACATTCATACTTTTTAGGCTATTGAACCACTTGATAAGTTTCAATCGATTCTAACTTTTTTAGTGACTAGGCACTTTCCAAGCGCAAATCCAAAGTTAATTGGCCATTTTTTCGGAAATTTATCGGTGATTTCTAGTTTACTGTATTAAATTATTTAATTACCATTCCAATCAATTGGATGTAGCATATGCTTATGTATATCGGGTTAAAAATTTGTGGAAAATTTCACAGACTCGTATTACTCGGATATATTTTGAACTATTCGTTATACATTGTTCTCGTAGCTCTATAATTACAGTAGCAACAAACTATATGTCTCGTATATACAAATCAAACATAATTATTTCTATTATGAAATGTCAAAAAGTCTTTTGGGATCAACAACATTTATAATACAAAATAACACAACATCATCAACAAGTAGTTTCTGTTGATGATATGGATGTCATAATAACGAGTTTTTTTTATTATAATTTATGTTTATAGATTTTATTATAATTATGATTTTTTATTTTTTTATTATCATTAATTGACATTTTGGGAAAAATAAAAATTAAAAAATTAATAACAATTTGTATATAATTATTATTGATAGATAAATTTTGAAATTTCGATAGAATATTGTCTGTTTTCGATTTGTATGATGATGGATGTGTTATTGAATTGTTAGTTACGAGTAGTTATTGGTTGATGTGGAAATATGTACAAAAAAAAAGTCTCTAGAGAAAAGTGCTTTTAAGTTTCCCCATTGTACCAATAAAAATGTCAATATACATTTAATAGATTTACATTTAATAGCGTCTGTAAATGAAAAGGTTATTCAATTTATATTTTTGTACCATAACTATCAATTAGGTATAGTAGTTAAGATTATTGAAACTTTTTTTTTTTGCTAAATGATAGGAAGACAAAATTTTATTATTGCACGCTGGTAATTAACAATTTTGACGTCTGTCTCTTCTTGTTCGTTTTTTTTATCGAGTAGTTTTATTAAAAGTTTTTTGTTTGTTTGTTTTTTACTTGAAAAATTTAAAACTTTTTTACTCTGTACAGAGCACAAAATATTGTACATGAAATCGACTTGATGAAGAGCTTAATCCGGTAAAGTAGTAGAAAAAAAGGGTAATACGGTTGAAATGCAGTAGAAAAGTTTAATTTTTGTTTTTATCTTAAAGTGCATTATAACTAAATATGTGTTAATTTATCCGTATCCTGCTACAAAGTTATAAAGCTTTTAACTTATTTTAGGATTTTAAAGTTAACCAAACAAAGATCCTTAATATTTCCAAACTAAAACAAACTCCTTTATGTAATTTTATTTTTACAACATGTTTATTTTATTTAACATTATTCCTTCTCGAAACTTATATAAATGGGGTCTTTCAAATTGCGCTGGTGAAGTTTTAACTGGGAATGATAATCGATATATAAAAATTTAATGGCCATTGGCTGATGTCAATTGATGCGATAGAACCACAATTATGCCAACATGTCATTAACAATTTTAAGAAAAGGGTGGACATCTGTCGAATTGCAAGAGGTGGTTATTTGACAGAATCTGCCATTTAAAACAATATCTGATATTGACATAACTTTTTGATGACTCATTGCTGTTTGTACTTTCATCGTGTTAAAATCGTGCGATTAGCCATTAAAATTAATAAAAATTTTATGTAAACAGTTCTGGTGTCAAAGTGAAAATAACATTGTTTATTAATGTCTAGTTGTAATTCTTGGAAATTATCTGTGCAACGGCAGGCCACGAATATTGTGCAATGTGATAAATGTAAACACTTTTATCATTTGTTATGTGAAAATGTTAATAACGAATCTAGAGGTAAACTTTACTTGTGTTCAATCTGTACAAGACATGCAGCGATTGTTAGCTGTCCAACAAATTTAAGACAACCTTAAACGGATAGAAGTCCTACTTTTACGGTTATAAGAGTAAGAGTGATATGCAAAATTTTGAACTTCAGCAATCAAGCTTTTTGCAATTGCTAAAGGAACAACAACATTCGTTCAATGATTCTTTTACGACATTAAGCAATAAAATTGATCAATTGGCAAAAATTGAAGATGAATTGAATTTGTTGCTCTTAAAGCAGTAAACGCCGAATTGTCAAATCAACTACAACTGTGCAACAACCGTTTGGATATTTTGGAGAAATTTTGTAATTTGTCAACCCTTCAAATATTTGGTGTGCCGTTCATTTCTAATGAAAATTTCCTGTTATTAGCGTCCGAAATTTTTAAACGCTTTGGATTTAATGCAGCAGATAAATCACATATAAAACATATCCACAGGACACACTCCAAAACTTTTCCGAAACCTATTACCGTTGTATTCTACAACAAATTCGACAAAGAAACTATTGTTCAACTCGCTAAAGGCAAAAATAGCATTAATGCTAATGATGTCAATTTTGACAAACCGGGAAAGATCTTTATCAAGGATTATCTGCCTGGGTTGCAAAGGTTGCTTGCGCTGGCAAAAGATAAGCTGCTGAAAACCAATACTAATAATAACCAGTAAAAGTACGTTTGGGCGATGCATGGTAACATTTACTATCGCAAGTCGGATGATGATGTATACTAGTGAAAATATCCTCTCAATATTATTTGGAAAAACTAATAATAAGTAACAATATTAAATAATTTATAGACGTAACTGTTAATGAGTACCATTGAGATCTACTATCAGAATACAAGAGGTTTGAAGACCAAACTTAAAAATGTGAAGTTGCAGATACTGAAATAATTTGTTTTACTGAAACTTTTCTTAATGCATCTATAAGTTCTAATGAACTATTAGATAATCGGTACACTGTGTTTAGAGGTGATCGCAATTTTGATGTTCATGCTGGTGGAGGAATCTTGTTGGCTTTGAAAAATTGTTTATTCGCAAGTAGATTTAACTTTTTTAATAACTGGAGCGTTACTAATTGCGTGTTTGTTAAAGTTTGCCTGAACAAGTGTAATTCTCTTATTTTGGGTGTTGTCTATTTTAATATTCGTGTTAAATTTGAGGAATACAAAAAGTTTTGTGTTGCATTAGTGATCTCAGCATCTTCTAACTGCAAGTATATTATAGTTGGAAATTTTAACTTATCATCTATTGAGTGGCATTTCGATTCTTCCGTTATAACAGCTAAATGCTTTAAGGGTAGAACGGCTGAATACTTAATTGACACTCTTTAACTCACTGGGCTATCCCAACGTAAATGAATAAAAAATCACCAAAATATAAGATATCAATGTCGACGTCGTTTCTAGCGTAAAAATGCTTTCTAAAATTGATCAGTACCATCCTCCACTCCACATCTTTCTTCGACTAAATAAGATAAAATTTCAATCTGCATGTTCTCGTTTATCAATTAATTTTCGCAATTAACGTTATTACTTGATTGAGAAAGACTAACTTGACATCGATTTGGACACCTTATTCGATAGTAACTCGATTGATGAATTTTATGGTGTTCTATTTGATTCAATTAAGAAACACAGTAACTCTATAGTTAGAGCTAAAATTAACCAATTTCCATCATGGTTTTCTGATTCTTTAAAAAAACTAATCAGGAGGAACAAAGTTAGGAAGCGGCTGAATATTTATAATAATACTTGCGGTCGTATACTTTTTTTACAATTAAGGAAAAAAGTTTATAAAGAATTAAAGGTTGCTTTATGAAGTGTTTAACTTCTCTTGAATACCAATTTATATCTGATCCGACAAAATTCTGGAAGTACACTAACTCATTAAGAACCGAAACAAATTTTCCGTGTACAATGTACCTTCGCCAGTGCAGTTCGACCGATAAATCTGAAATTGCAAATCTATTTGCAGATAATTTTAAAAGTGCACATAGAGTCGATAATTCTATATTGTTCGGAATTGGATGTTATTTATTTACTTAATAATTTAAAGGTGAATAAAGGAGCTGGTCCAGATTTAATCCCCAATTTTTTTGTGAAAAAGTTTGAAAGATGTTATTTTCAAATCTCTTACAATATTGTTTAGTCAGGCCATCAAAGTATCATGCTTTCCTGATTGATGGAAGCAATCACATGTAATTCCAATTAACAAGAAGAGATCTGATATTGCTAATTATAGGCCGATTTCTATCTTAAATATTATTTGAGAAAATATTACATGCAAAATTATTCAACCTTGTTCAAATTAGAATTTCCCATAAACAGCACGGCTTTTATCCATACAGATCAACACTTACAGTTTAATATAATTTTCCGATTTTGTATTTGGTGCTGTTGATGATAATAAGCAAGTGGACTGTATTTATACAGACTTCCGTAAAGCTTTTGATACAGTTATTCATTCAAAATTATGTGCTAAACTATTCCTTCGATTGTCTTATTCTTACACAGTATTTTTTCAGTCTTACTTGGATGGTAGAAAGCAATATGTTGTTTTTAATGGACATAATTCCTTTTAGTTTACTTCCACATCTAAAGTCCCTCAGGGTTCAATATTGGGGCCTCTGCTATTTGTAATATTCATTAATGATTTGATAGATGTAATTCACTCCTGTTGTCTTCTTTATGCAGATGACCTAAACATGTTTAGGGAAGTAAGTAGTTTGTCAGACTCTCTAAATCTACAATCTGACCTACACAAGGTTTTTCAATGTTAGCCATGACAGCTTACCGGATGTTACGAGTGTGTGCGATAATGTTTAATGCAGGTGACACTTGAATTAAAAACACTTTTATCAATTGTATTATAATTTATTATCAATACATGTTTTGATGAGCACGATGTTGTTTGGTCGACAGTCGAAGATAAAAGAAGGAAAAAACTGGACATCATGTAGTTTGACGTCTGTGTTAATTCAATATGTTCGCCACAAGATGATGTGTTTGTTATGGTGGCTGCAATATTGCCGGCCGGCCTAAAGGATTAATCCTTTAGTTGTCGATGTTATCTGGGATCGGCAGTAGACACAATTTTACTACCGGTCTCGTGAGCGTGTTGCCCTTCCATTTCAGCGTGACTGTGCGAAAAAGGCCATCGGTACCCGGATGAATAGCAGTGATTCGGCCCATTACCCACTTGGATGGTGGGCAAAGTTCATCTTTTATCAGAACTAGTTGACCGACCGTGAAGTTAACGTTCATTTTGAGCCATTTGGGACGTTGCTGCAGTCGTGACAGGTATTCGGTCGACCAGATCCTCCAGAACTGATGGTACATCTGTTGTATTTGCTGATATCGTTTTAGACGATTCGACTGGATATCAAGCACTGATGGTTCTGGAATAGTGATGGGTGGCTCTCCGATGAGAAAGTGACCGGGGGTGAGTGTCGTATAGTCCTCGGGATCATCCGACATACGGTTCAATGGCCTCGAATTGAGGCAAACTTCTATCTGGCACAATAACGTTGTCATCTCTTCGAAGGTGAGTATTGTATTGCCGATGATTCTTTGAGAGTGGTGTTTGACTGACTTCACCCCTGCCTCCCACAAGCCTCCGAAATGTGGTGAAGCGGGCGGGTTGAAGCACCAGACCGTATTTTCTTGAGCTAACATTGTGGCGACCTAAGGATTTACATTTTTTGTGCTGTTTTGATGAAGAGTCGTTAGTTGACGGTTGGATGCAATGAAGTTGGTGCCACGGTCGCTGTACAGGGCTTGGATTTTGCCTTTCGAGCGGTAAACCTTCTGAATGAAATGACAAACGCGTCTGCGATCTGACACCATCTCTTGATGAAGCGCTTTTGTTGATAGGCACACGAATAAACAGACATACCCCTTTGTTGATCATACGCCACGGCCTCTGCTTGGTTTATTCGAGACCGGACCTGCGTAATCCACTCCGCTGTGTAAAAAAGCTCTCGATGGGGTGACACGTGGTGCTGGAAGGTTGGCCATTAGTTGCTGTCTGGTGGTTGAGCGATAGCGAAGTTAAATATGGTTCGATGTACCTGTGCGACAACTAAATTAGTGAGTGGACTGGTTTTTGGCAGAATTAACGGATACTTGCTTTAATACGGCAAGAACGAATGTTTTAGTCGTCCACCGACTCGTAAAATTCCCTCAGCATCGATGAATAGGTTAAGTGAGCGCAGCACACTTTTGTTCAGCAGGTTTTCTCTGGATTAGCATCGTCGGATTTCATCAGCGAAGTGAGCCCGTTGCACGAATCGGACCCAAAAGCGGAATGACCCATTCATCTCAGGAATCCTGATGAAATTGTCATTACGATCGGCTTTGATAATACGGAAGTGCTGAATGAAGCGTCTACAATAGGCTGTGATTCTAAGTAATTTTTCGAGAGTAGAACAGCGACTCAGAAGTTTATAGATCCCGTCAGACTTTGGTGCTTCGTTTAACTGCGTGGCGACCATAGATACGATTCTGCATTCTTCCAATGGGATGGAGCACTCGTTGATTTTGTGTGTTGGTCAAGTGTCCGAGTGTTTCGACAGTTATTCAGGACGTCTCCACCAAATGTGATTATCGTGAAGTAGCGAAGGCTCGACGCCGCGAGACGTGCAGTCTGCGGGTTTGTGTCTAGTATCAATGTACCATCATTCACTAGGCTTTAGATGATCGATAATTTGCGAAAAGCGATTCGCCACGAAAGTTTTCCATCGGCTGGGAGGACTGCGAAGCCATCCAAGAACCACTTGTGAGTCGGTCCACGCAAACTGTTGGATATCGTTGAGGTTGAGTGACTGGACGATCTTGTGCATGAGAGTGGCCAGTAGCAGACTGGCGCATAGTTCCCTATGGGGCGACCTTGGTTTTCGCTGCTAGAATGGTGACTTTTATTGATCCATCTGTCGACGTGGTGCGAGCATATATGAATGCAGCATATGCCTTCATGGAGGCATCGCTGAAACCGTGTATTTGAAGATTGCTGCGACATGTTCGATAATCCATCCAACGAGTGATTTTAATTGATCCCAACCATCCCAGATTCTTTCGATATATCGACCATCTTTCAGCAACTGATTTCGGTACTGACTCGTCCCACGATAATCCGAGCACCCATAACTCCTGAAAGATGATCTTTGCGATGACAACACTAGGGGATAACCAGCCAAGCGGATCGAAGATCCTGGAAGCCTCTGAGAGGATGATTCGTTTGGTTGTCACAGGCAATTCTGGAAAGTCTTCGATTTTGAATGCAAAATAATCTCCCGAAGGTGCCCAATGTAACACAAGCGCCTTGACCGACTATTCCCGCTTTAACTCCCACAATGGCCCATGTTCATGGTATTCTGATGACACTTGATCCAACAGGGTTTGGCAGTTTGAAGACCATTTTCGAAGCTCGAAACCGCCACGCTGAAGTAAAGCCACCATTTCTTGCTGGATTTCAACTAATTAATTGACTTTGTTTGTGCCCGTCATCAGGTCGTCTTCGTAGCAATAGGAAATTGCTTGGATTCGTCTTGTGCCAATTGGTAAATTGTACGTATAGCCAAATACGGAGCACAGCTGGTACCGTAGGTTACTGTGCGCAGACGATATTCTTGAATTGTGTCCTCAGGCGATGTTCTCCAAACAATCCGTTGATAATCTTGGTGTTCAGGGGCCACCAGAATCTGTGGATACATTTGTCGGATATCTGCAATGAATTCGTATTTGTGTTGTTGAAATCGAGTGAGGATAGTGAATAGATTCTGTTGAAGCTTAGGACCGATACGCAGGTTTTGATTGAGTGAAACTCCACAAGTCGTCTTGTGTGAGGCATCAAAGACCACGCGTAATTTTGGCTTGGAATTCGAGCCCTGTATCACGCCATGGTGTGGAAGATAGCACCTTTGATTTGTAGGCTCTCCGTCGTCGAATGGCACTGCCCCCATGTGATTCTGCTCGAAATAGATTTGCATGAAGTCTCGACATGCGATACATAACTGCGGATTCTTCGAGAATCGGTGTTCCATGTGCTTCAGCCTCACGATCGCGCCTTCTCTAGATGTTCCGAGTGGCAATGGCTGATCAACGAAAGGGGGTTGCACGATATATCTTCCGCCCTTGGTTCTGGAGTATGTTGATTGAAAGTGCCTTTCATATTGATTTTCATCTTCAGTAAGTTCTCAGGCTGCTGGTACGTTTTCAATCTCCCAAAATGACTTCAGGGTGTTGTCGACGTTGGTAGTAGTTCTCGATGATTGCAGTCGTACTTAAGGAGTGTGTGATTGTGTTTCGATCAAATCTACCAAACAAAATGTGTCCCAGTTTGGTTTCTTGTGCGAATGGGGAACCGTTAAGAGATTTTATACATCCATCAATATGAAGCATTCCGAGGATATCAGCCCCCATCAGCACGTCGATTTTGTGAGGTCGATTGAAATGAGGGTCGGCCAATTGTAGCTGATCTAAATGTTTCCACTGTTTTAATTCTATATGTTGCGATGGCAATATGCCAGTTAACCTTTCGACGACTACTGCTGTGATGGAAATCGAGAATCTCGAATCAACACGTGATTTAAGAACAAATTCGATGATCGATTGGGATTTGGCTGCTTCCCTGGCCCCGATTCCGTTAATTGAAATCGAAGCTGGCTTCCGTTTTAGGCCAATCCGAGTTATGGCGTTTTCCGAGATGAGATTCAAGATTCACTTTGTGATCCAGAGTCAAGCAGGGCACGAATGGTGAAATCTTGTTTTCCGTTGGCGACGATTCCAACTGCCGTTGCGAGTAAAACATCTGTCAGTGGCGATGTGGTATGTTTCGAACTGGCGTCGTTTGAATGAGTGGTAATTGGCGAATTGTTGGCCGGTGTTCTACTCATGTTGGTGACTGCAGTGACCCATCCGATATGTGTAGTAGGGTGTGATGTCTGCGGTTGCAGACTTTACAGAAACTTGACCGACACTCTGCGCTACGATGTCCCTTCCGTAGACAGTTGTAACACAGATTCTTTTCATGAATCTTATTTGATTTTTGATCAAACGTTAATGTTGTAAACTGAATTTCGACTGATTGGTGTGGTGTGGTAGCATCGACTGGGATTGCCTTGGCATCATGCATTGAAGTCGCCATGGTAATTTGTCTCAATAGAGTTTTGATATTTGAACTTGCTATGAAATAATGTTCCTCACTCTGCTCCCGATTTCCAAATTGTCGTTCCAATTCATCCTCACCACATACGGCCTCGACCTTGTCTTGCGTGTCTCAGAATTCGCTGTGCCGTTGCTCCAGGTGAGTAATCTGAACTTCGACTGTCTTCTCGTGACTTCCGTGTCCAAGCTGAGCTCCTTGCTGCATTTAAGGGCTCGTTCCAGACTCTTCTGGAGCGACGACTGCTTTGCCCGAATTGTCATGATGCACTGAGTTCATTATAACCTCAAAGCAGTATTAATGTGGGTGACTTGCGCCCTACTTCACTTTACGGCACTGGACTGCTAAGGCACGTGATTTATTTTATGATGTCGTTTGCCACACGCGACGATTTGAAATACGTGACTTGATTTATTGAAATTGTGAGACATGCGCATGATTAATCTGAATTAAATGCACGAATTATTTTGATGATGTGCCACATTCGACGACTACACAACAACACGTGATTATTTCGATGACAATAATATGGAACACTCTCGAACACTGAACTGGATATGAATTATTTTTTTTTTATGTTAATGTCTGTAACACACTCAATGATTGAAAACACATAAATGATTTTGATGATAATGTGGCACACAACCGGCTCGAAGGACCAATTTTGTTAGCTACGACAGCTTAGCGGGTTTTGCGGATGTAACGAGTGTGTGCGATGTTTAATGCAGGTGACACTTGAGTTAAAAACACTTTTATCAATTGTATTATAATTTATTATCAATATATGTTTTGATGAGCACGATGTTGTTTGGTCGACAGTCGAAGATAGAAGAAGGAAAACACTGGACATCATGTAGTTTGACGTCTGTGTTAATTCAATATGTTTGCCACAAGATGATGTGTTTGTTATGGTGGCGCCAACAGTGCCTTATAAATGAATTACATTAAAATGTTGGCAAATGTATGGTATTATCTTACACCAGGAAGGTAAAAAATTTGATTTTTGACTATACTATTAATGGTTTAGTCGTCAACGGAGTGAAATTAATTAAAGACCTCGGTATGGTTTTTGATGAAAGGTTAAAATTTGATTAGCATATTGATACTATTCGTATCAAATCGTATAGAACTTTGGATTTTATATTTAGGAGAGGTAGAGAATTTAGGTCACCTGCATTACTGATTGTTTTATTTGATCATTTAGTACTAAGTACTTTGGAGTATGGAGCCAACGCGCATGTAAAATTGAACGAATTCAAAAAAAATTTTCTAAACCTGTAATTCCGTTACGTTTTCCTCTGTTATACATAATTTGACGTTGCATTGTTCTTTTGCATGCACTATTTTTTTGCACTGCTCACATAAACAGATCCGATACACAGCTGTTAAGAGGCTTGGTAAATTTGGCTGCTATGTATCCCACTAGGACACAATTATAGCACCGTTGCCGTCTAAATTCACCAATTAGGTAGTATCACCAATTTTCACCACTGAAAAGCAAGTCTAACCCAAGTGATGTCTCGTTCCACCGCCTCGTAACACTTCTTTCCATACGCCTTCATTCTCTCTTTTAACGCTAAAATTATGTTAAATTTTATGAATCCCCATTTTCTCTTCTAGTTGAAATGTTCATTGTTCGGAATTTAATCCACTTTTTTCTGTTGGATTGAGGTTCAACAAAATGTCGATCGTGTCTCTAATAGTAGTTTATTGATGAACCATCCTAGATGTACTGCGGGTCATGATTTATTTTGAAACACGCTTTCCCTTTCATTATCATTTATTTCATTGTTCTCCACTTGTACTTTCTCACTATTTCTTTCCATAATGTTTCCATTCAATGACTCTTTTTACCAGTTGTGGTCAGCCCACGCGAGGTTAATTTTTCTCTTAACTCTTTTAATTAGGCAATCCAGACAATCCAGCAATTCCAACATGAACTGTAAAATCTTTAATATTTTCAAAATAAAACGAATTCCTTTATGTAATTTTTGTAACCTTCTTTATTCTCGTATATTTTGTTTTTCTGAGCCTACTAGATCAATGCCTATACAATACTCCATAAACCATGAATATAAATTATTTATGGCTGTATTAACACAGTCAACCCATTGGCATGCATATATAGACAACATTCTAAGTTTATCTTTTCGCTTTATCATACCTGAAAGAAGCACATAGAAATTGCAGCATAGCAGGTTGAAGGGTATACCATATATCAAAAATGTGTGATAAACGTGTTTTAAGGATTGCGAAAAATGTCGCTCTAAGTGGTTTCAGAGATGTTTTGAGGGTGACAATAGTATTTTCTCGAGAGTTAATTTTCGAAAATATTGAAGGTTAAAGAATCAAAATTTAGAAGGTGAGACATATGTTACAGCTCCACGATAAGCCTTTTAATTTTGGGCTGTGAATAATTTCGTATATAAAATGTTCGTTTCAGAAATTGTGGATGAAATTTATGTCACAAATGAGAAATTCACAAGGATGACCTTAATCAAAATTCATCGATTTCTGGCTCTCTGGAATTATGTGACGCCTTTGCTAGCTTTTTTCAAAGTACTTTTAAGGTAACCGTTAACATTCCGGAGTTTCTAGTCTCAAGTCCCTCTTTGGGTGGTATGATTCAGTTTATGGCCTCTTAAGTACTAAACGGTTTATAAAGTTTTAATACTAAAACTGGATATGGGCTTCTGGACTTGTTTCGCAATCATGATTTTGTGTAAATGCGCAGATCGCTGATTGAACCATTATCTTACATTTGTGAGCGTAAGAAATATGTAAATATCGCAGATTGTAAATCTTTCACTGTTCACGTCCCACGTGGGAGTCATCTTGGTCTTCCATCATCGGGGCATAGAGGTTATGTTCGAGAAACATATAAAGATCAGCTTATATTACTTAATTTGCAGATGTTGGTACAAAAACATGAGGTATCTTGATATATCTGTGATGTACTTCAGAGTACACAGTATAATTACAACATTAACTTTTCTTTGTCTCGCCTAGAAGTCTCCGGTGACTTTAGTACAAGGCAATTTAAATTTTCGATCTGGGATTATTTGGGAAAAACCAATTAAAATAGTCCTTTTCCAAGCGTTGAAATTCAAATCAGCAGACGAAACTGATTAGAGGGAAACCACCAAAAAATATCTAAATATTATCGTTCTCTTTGCAGTTAAATGAATTGTACCTGATAATGATCACGTATAAGTGATTAAAACTGGTCGAAAATTAAATAAAAGTTTTATGAAACTATTTATATTAATGTTTATCAGCTCTGAATTTACATAAATTTTGATTATCTACCTATTGTATTCAAATATAACTAAATTAAAATTCATTATTAATTCCTTATAAATATTCATAATAAACTTTATCTTGTTAAACATTATTTCATCATAAACATCACATTTTCGTTGTAATATGTTACTTATAAATATGTCATTGGCCTCTTGGCTGGTGATCAATGTTACTAATAACTAACCCTTAGCATACCAACCCGGCAGTAATGCTGCCGAGACATACTGTGGTTTAATAAATCCGTTTTAGCTAAACTAGTTGAAATATTCTATGCAAAATCAAAGGTATTCGCTAAAATCGAGGTTGACACATTGCGACCAATCACGAAAAATTCACTAAATCGGTTTTATTAAATCGCAGTGTGTCTAGGGTTTATCCCTCTATTCGATTTTGAAGGGACCGTCGAGATAGAGATAAAATTTAAAATTAAAAAGATAAACAAAGATCGTAATAGGTTCTATCTAACGATAAAAACCGAGGCCGAAATATCGAATGTAATTTAAAACAAAAAAAAAGAGAATTACGACTACATATATAGAGGTCTACCTACCCGGAAGGACGAGGTAAAGAGAGTTGACTGTATTTGGTTTAGTTCAATGCAAGACAGCATACATAGTTGAAGCACCAGCTTCAAGAACATTTTTTTCATGCGGAAGGAACTGGCTTACAGTATCAGTTTAAATGTCAGATATTACGAACACGGTTTACATACGTAGTAAGAAAAGTAAATCATGGATTCAATTAAGTTTTCAATTGTGAGCATGTAAATTAGTTATTGTGATGTGGTTTATATGCAATTTTTGTTAAATGATGCAACTTGCGTCGTATAATAAAGAAATGTGTTTTAGAAAGACATATACAGTATATTCAGAAATTCTAAAATATTATTTCACGGTGCAAATCATTGGCTGCATTTGGTATAACGTAGCGATGTATAATTTCCTCATTGCTATAAACAAAAACGCTACTGTAAGTTTTTATATTTCATCGATTCTTTGCATGTAGGATTAGATTTTAACTTTAAGTTGAAGTATCAAAATAGAAAGGCCAAATATTTTCATGACATTGAATTCATTTGAATCCTTAAATACTGGCCAAATATTGAGTGTCGTACGTGATGGTATCAGAGTTTTTAAAACAGTATGAAATGCTTATTATCATATTCATTTTAGAATTAGTAAACTTACGTTAAGAACCAATTACTCGTATACGTAAATAAACATAAAATGATGGAATATTATTTGTAGAAATTACTGTCAATAATTTTTAGTGAAGGAGAGATCGTTTTAACATTTCTAAGGGGTCAGGACGCTACTTTATTGGATTTACTGGTGATACAGATGGCTCGCACATTGAAATAAACCAACTACAATATATTGATTATGTGTGTTGCGAGGTATTAACTTTTTAATTTATTTCCAGTTTCGAACTGATCAATCTTCTCATGACGGAATACAATTTTTTTAGATGGTATCACCATTTTTATTTTCAATTAAAAATTTGTGATACACATAGTAACTTAATTTGATGTAATTGCACTGTAATTAAAAACAGCGCTGATTGTATTCGATACTTATAGTGTTTATAGTTGATGCAAAACTTGCATCGAAATCGCTTTTTCGATCTAATTAGTAATTCAGTTTTATTCGATATAATGGCTGCATCTCAATTCCGTTTTCGATGTAAATATTATTGAAACCGATTTCGAAACAAGGCTAACCTTAAGCTGGATCAATATGCGATGCTAATAGCATCCGTTAACCTTTGGATTTTATGTATTATCGTAATTCAGCTGATTATAAAAGCACGAATCTAGAAAGTTTTAGTGCTGTAATGCTGAGTTGGACCACATGTTTTTGTTAAATTAATTTTTTAATACAGTAGAATAATTATTTGTTGAACTACTGAAAATTAGTTTCGAATAAACACAAAATTTAAAATAAGTTTTTACAAAAGGAAAAAAATCGAACTTGATGGTTACTGACTCGCCACCTAGTCTGGCAGTAATCTCACGATGCTCCACCTAATTGTAGAAAGCGGAACCATTTTTCCATTGCTTTCTATAGATAAATAGGAGGTATTATCAAACGCCCCCTCAAAGTCCACAAAGGCACAAAGGGCAATTTCTTTATGTCACTGCTCTTTCAATCCTCGTGACTAGACCGCTAAGGGCCATCCCATTGGATTTACCAGTTTATATGCAAACTGGTCCCGATACAGCAGATTTTTTCCAAGGAAATCACTTCTGTATGTGGAAGACCCCCGCCTCCCCCTTTGGTATAAAGACCACATTTACCTTCCTACATAGTTTCAGAATATAGTTAAAAGCATAACTTGCCCGAAACATCTGGATCAAGCTGGGGAGTATTTCCTCAGTACCTTTTTGAAGTAACGCTGGAAAGATACCATCCCCTTCAGCGGATTTGTACAGTTTGAAAGACCCAATAGCCCATCGCACCTTCCTGGGTGTGAAAATTTTCCCAGAGAGACTCCAGATCCTACTGTGAGGCGCATAGACCACCTCACTGGAGGGATCATGCGAGTCCTCTTGGGCTCCTACCACTACTGAATCCGGAAAGTGGGTCTCTAGCAATACCTCTAAGGTTTCCTTCCGGTTTTCAGTGAACCTCCCATCTTGCTTCTGGAGTAGTCCTAAACCATTTGAATGATCCCTGGAAAGAACTTTCTGGAGTCGAGCAGCAGAAATTCTACCAGGTAGCCCTCTTGGATCTTCTTAGTTCGAGATTATATTCCGTCAAAGCCATCTTATACTCGCCCCATTCACCGGTGCGTTTAGCCTTGTTGAATAATCTTCTCGATTTTTTCCTCAGTTTACCCAGCGTCCCGTTCCACCAAGGGACCATCTTTGTGGACTCTCTTCGCTTAACTGGGCAGCTGTTCTCGTAAGCCAAGTGTACAGAATTATGCAGCTGGTTTGAACAGATCTCCAAACCCTCTGGAGAATCTATGTTCCCCACAACCGAGGGCATTTCTGATTCGAGTGAGACTCTATAAGAGTCCCAGTCGGTCGGTTTTGGAATTCTGATTTCCTTCCGCTGCATGATCTCAGCCGCCAAATTGAATCTGATGTGCAAGTGATTTGTTATTAAGGCCTCTTCAGACACATGCCAGTTTTTGACCAAGTCGCTGAAATGCGGACTAGCAAGTGTCAAATCTAGGACCTCTTGCCTAATCGCATTTAAAAAAGTAGGTTTCCTTCCCCTATTGACAATGTCTACATTACTTGAGATCAGAAATTCCAAATAGTACTCACCCCTGTTATTGATGTCCGTGCTACCCCACACCGTGTGGTGCGCGTTTGCATCGCATCCTATCAGGTAGGCCAGCCCATTGCGTTTGCAATGAGCTATGAGCCGCCTAACGTCAAGTGGAGGTATTAATTCTGAGTCTCCAGGAAAGTAGGCGGAGTCCATTATAGCCTCCTGTTTGGCTCTTTCACCCGAACCTTCACCATTACTGCAACCAAGTCCCTGGAGATGAACTCTGAAATGGGAATAAAATTAATTTGCAAACTGGCCAAAATAGCCGCTCTTGGACTCTGAGTTTCGTTATGATAAATTAACTTACCTAATTGATTTGGTATACCTCTAATCTGGTTACCTATCACCCATGGCTCCTGGATTAGAGCCATGCCAATGTTTTGGCAGATAAACCTACGACAAAGGACGTCCAAAGACGCCTTTGCATGACGCAGGTTTATCTGCAGGCAGGCGATGCATGCCTTCATTTTTCCGAACTCCTCTTCTGAAGGCACTGCTTAGTTTCCTTTTTAGCACCGCCACCACACGCAAGCTTTTTTTGTCCGGCCGATGGCTGACTAGTGTCCTCCATCGCCGTTTTGCTGGCCCCTGCTGCCTGAAAGCCTCCAGCCCTTGCGGGGCTTCCCCCCGTGAAACCCTGACGCCTCCCTCTCTCTTTCCCACTTTCTCTTCACCTGTATCCTGGAGAGGGTGGCCACCCCAGTGGTCTTGGCTACATGTGCCGCTACCGTAGGTTCCACAGGCTTGACCACATTTGTCCCGCCGACAGCAGCTGGTTTAGGACCACCCTTGGGATGCAATTGGACAGTCCCAAACTTATAGTTGACTTTAAAGCCAACCCGCTTGAGCTTCTCAACCGAATAGTGGTCCTTAGAGAAGGTGCAAAAGGCCGAAGAGCCTTTAGCTTCTCTCCTGATCACTCTCCAGTTGATCGCTTGCATGCCCTCGTTTTGGCTTTTGATAAAACCAAAAAGCTTCTCCGTGGGCTATTCAGCACTACTTGGGAAGGTGCTGAACAAAATCCTGGCTCGAGGCAAGTTTTCCGCCTCGGCCACGATCAGCTGTGCACCCTCCCATGGCTTGATATTCTCTTTAGGAGCGTCACTAACCTTAATTTTATTTACTGGTCTTAACATGTTGTTCCCACGAGTTGCTAGGAAAGAAAGTCGCCTGTGGGACACATAGCTTTACCACAAGAAGGCTAAATAAAACTGGAAGGCGCCTGGTATCCAGAGTCCGAATACTTTGGACTGATTAACCTATCAGCCATTCATCCATCGGCATATGCTGTTCCACCTTAGATTAGGGTTTTTTATCAAGGATTTCTATGTTAGCGCCGTACTTTAGCCTATGCCAAATGGTCAAACGTATCAAACGGCCTCAGTTACCGGTGATTGCCATGAAGAGGCAGTACGTACGCTTGCGAATTGTGACCAGGTTACCACTTCCACAATTGCATTCATCACGCCAGCTGCCTAAAACATAACCAGAACAGATCGCATAATGTGCAACCTACCGAAAGGTTACGGAGCTGGTAGATTATTCTACTCAACTTTGATCCCCCTCCAGCAGACGCCAAATCACAAAAAAAAATAAAAAAAAAAATTGTAGATAAAATCGATAACCCTCAAAATTTATCAATCGCAGAAAAACAATGCGAAGGTCATTATTGTTGTTCATACAGAGTCAGGAAGGTATAGTATATGGGAATAGAAGGAACGCAAAATTTTACAGTTTCATTTATGGAAATGTTGGTCAAGCTACCTTTTATTATCAAATAAACTTTTATTCTTTTTACAAAATAGGCAGTTTTTCACCATCTGGTGAATTTGGGAGGTCAAAATGTACCATATGAAAAAATGAAAAATTATAGGACGTATAATTATTTTGTTTTTGATTTTAATACATATTCGGACGTAAAATTTTGCGCTCTTTCTATTTCCGGACTCAAAAATGAAGATCCTGCACCTCAAGGTCAAGGTTATTAATCGATGTCGTGCGTCGAACCATATAACTTTTGCTTAAACATTTTAGCGGATAAGACTTTTCTGAAGAATTATTTCCATGGATGGATTAATATGCGCCACCCTGTATAGTTTATCAAGTAAAATTAAGTCGAAATACAGTGACTAGTGCAGTGCGTCTTTTATCTTGAGGACTAAGGTCGGAAAGTATAGTGAATGGTTGGGTTTTTACGCTCGTAAAATGGCCTGGCCATCAGGACATTAATGCAGTAGCTCTCGGTGTTAATTTTTGGTGCTAGAATTATATTGTGTTTTCCACATGGTAAAGCTCTAAATGGGACCATTACTAAATCAGTACAGTATTTCGGTTCATGTAAAAGTCTTGCAGATTCAACATACCGTTCGTTTTAAGTTGTTTTTGTGAAATTCTCTTGTGAAAACCAATTAGAAATACAAAAATCGTATATATACAGTATTGCTTCTCAAAATCCTTGAACAGGGAGCAGTGGCAGTAAAATACAGTAATTAGATAAAAAATTTACCTTGATATTACAAATCCGAAGAATTTGATTAGAGCAAGGCTTTTTAAAAAATCGTTATGGTGGCATTACTTTACCTGAGCTGCTAGATCCTGCCCAATATCGGGCAACTACCCTTATTTTCAATTTTAAATATTAAAACAAAAATTTGGTTTTATGGGAGCACATTCAAATTACATCTGAATCTTGCCAACCATGTTAAGTCTGTGCCCTCTAAGTGTTCCAACTTAAATATTTCATTTTCCCAATATTTGTAAATCATGATGTAACTTGTCTTTAATAGGATAACTTTCCATCATGAGTACTAGACCACGACTAAAATTTATTTTGAGACGGTTAGGCTGGAACCTATTCAATTCACGCCAAATTTACAAATTTCGATAAAAATGGGAAGAGTTCCTTTAAATTTCCAATAGATATGTACATGTACCACTTCGAATGTCGTTTTAAATATTCTAAACTTTCAAATTACTAAAAACCCAAATTTCCAGGGGTGCGATTCCGGTGCAGTGATAAAATGAAATGATAAATTTGAATCTTTGTAAACAAAGCAAAAAGCAGAATTCATTGTTTTTCGTAATATGCCTACTTTGAAATTTAAATGTTTGAATTTTATCAAGAAAGCAAAGGCAAAATAATTATTCATTATCCTAGGTCTAAGGCGTTGCCACATAGAGACACGAAAACGAACGATTCGTTCGTTTTCCATGCGTACCTTATTGCCACATTAATAAAACAGAAACGAACGATGATTACGTCAGAAAAAAAAGAAAAAAAAAATAGTTCGTTTGTAAACTGAAAGTGACGAATGAAAGTTCGAATTATAAACATGGTGCTATCAGAAGAATTAAAATTAAAACTTTTTTTGTATTCAACGCTATATTTTTACAAAATAAATAAAAATGACCGTAAATATTGGATCCATCCTATTAATTCTAATAGAAAACAGTTAGGAGAATACTATACTTTAGTGAAATTAGTGAAGCGGTATCCTGAAAAATATTTCAATTATTTTCGGATGTTGAAAAGCCACTTTGAATAAATGTATATAGTATATTCTAAAATTTCAAAGGAAATTAAACCATCCTTAAATGCAGTTCGATACGATACAATTACAGCCAAAGAAAAATTGGTAATTACTTTAAGGTAAGTACGCATTGTAAATAAAAATATTTTATTTAATTAACTAAATCGGCACGCTTAAAAAACCATGTCAACCATGTAGTTTTACCGATCTCTCGACGAGATTTCTAATGGAAGATCTATACTATCGGAAAGTGTATACATCAAACGATTCTGGCGATAAATAAGCATCTACTGACCGTCGCATTGCCTAAACCTACAAGTGCTGATTGGACCCGAATAAGCAATGAATTTCTAACTAAATGGAATTTCCCCAATTGTTTGGGTGCAGTTGATGGAAAGCAAGATCTGATTCATCTATTTTCAAAATTTCAGAATTTGGTAAAATGTGGCTGAATAATCCAATAAAACTTAACATTCCGGATGACGCTTGTTTGCCTGGCTCTAATAAAATTGTGCCTAACGTTTTAATTGGAGACGAAGCATTTTCATTAAAACCAACGCTACTTACACCTTATCCCGGAAGAAACTTGCCTCAAATTAGACGAATATTTAATTACAGGTAATTATAAAATATTTATATATATTTTATATTTTGTACATTTAATCTTATTTTGTCTACAGGCTATCAAGAGCAAGAAGGATTGTCGAGAATGCTTTCGGCATATTAGCCAATAAATGGAGAATTTAATTAAAAAGACTGGAGGTGAAACATCATCAGGCAATGAATAAAATTGTGATGTCGTGTGTCATTTTACATAACATTATTAAAACAGATGTTGGTCTTCTCAATAATGAACAAAATACTGCAAATCCATCGGAAACCAGAATTTCAAATGATATTAGTACGATTTCTGCTTCTCATGGATACGACATAAGGGAGATTTTTGCGAACTGGTGTGTCAATGAGTGTTCGATAACTCGCTTCAATTTAATTTATTTATCACGATTTCCACGTAGGTGCAGTGAAAATCCAAACACTATTATTTATTTTGATAAACTTTATTATTTATTTTAGATTTACAATTGATATTTTAATTTTGTAATTTGCTTCTTGCTCGTATCGATGTTGAAAAAAGATTGACGATTCCAAAAAATTGTTAGCTGCATATTCAAAGATTTGCTATACAAAATATAAATGAAATAATTTATGACAGTGTCATCTATGAATCGATATATCAATTCATGCTCTAAATATAGAACATAGAATTTACAGTGTGCTTATTAAATTTGTGTTGCCATGAAATTACTGTCTGTCAAATTATACAAAATAATTAATTGATCGAATGTTAACAAACAATGAAAATTGTTGTGTTGCAATTAAATTAATTTATAATCAAAGTTAAGTGTTCTAATAATTAGGTAAGTAAATAGAATTTATATAATACAAATGGTTGATCACTAAATGGAGTTTCAAATATTATTTCTTGCAGGTATGAACTACAACAAAATATTGATGACGCCGGTGTATATTTGGATACTACACATCAGCTGTTGGTCAGATAAGTTTAAACAAAATTGTAGGTTTATTTGAACGCGATTCTTTGGTATGTTTTCTTTTCCGTTTTAGATCTCGTCATTAATATTTACTGGAGTTTCGATGATTCCCAACAATGAGGGAGATTTTTCATTTCAATATAATATGATTTAAATATTTTTGCATTTAAATTAAATTCAAATTTTGATTTCATTTCATTTCATTCTCAGTCTCATCATATTTCAAAATTATATTTTGTACATAAATGAATAACCCTGGCATTTTCAGATTAATTGGAAAGGAACTCGACATCCTCGAGCGCTCGCAAACATTTCATTTGTATTTGCAACTGCTGGTATTACGTCAAATTCTCTGTTTGTCGAGCTAAACAAACAAAACATTGCTCCAAACGTGGTGGGGGGGGGGGGGGTGGTGGTGATATAGGAGGTGTAATGTTTAAAGATGTAATAGCATCAAATATTCGCACCCCCATATCCTTATTAGTACGCCTCCTTTTCGGTGGCGGTCATGCAATTGGTGGAGATGGTATTAATTCGTCATCGAAACCGTCTTCATCAACTTCAATCATCTCATCAAAAGCGTCGCTTTCTGTGTTTTCAGTAGTATCTGCCGAGTCTGTGGTTTGAAAATTGCTCGTCGTACTGAAATTAAATAAATGTGATTTCAATTGTGTTTTTTATTTTATGGAATTTTTCAAGATAAATTTTGTCATAATATTAGTAATACTAGTACATATATAAAGTTATTGCCATGGAATTCTCGTAAACTCGCTTAAAAATTTTAGGCTGTGGTAATTGTAACTACAGCTGAGCCACTTGGTATACTTTGTTCGGCTTTAAATATGCGGCCAAATGTATCCCTAAGGTTGGTCCATTTTTTTTGACACTCGACCACTAAAATTTACAATCAATTAAAAATATTTAGTAAAGATATAATTACCTGATTTCCCCAATACTTTTGAAACAGCGTTCCAGCTGTTCTCCCTTTTAATTTTGCTTTTGTATTCCGGCATTTTTTTATTATACCATATAAACATGGATGCGATTCAACCTCAATTATTAGTTTACTTTGAAACTCTTCCTAAAATTAAAATTAAAATTGTAATAATATGTATTTATATTATTTAAAACTTTAAGTATAATTTTTGTTTACTCACCATATTCATTTTTACGAGTAATTAATTTATTGGTAACGAAATGAAATTTCATTGAAATTAATTCCCGTAAACGTAAACAAAAAACAAAACAACTAAAAGTAAGCTGCTAAGGACAAAAAAAAAAGCAAACAACACGAAGTGAATCAGAACGAAGAAAAATTTCGCCAAGAATTTGAGGGTGAAATCGGAATTCGTTGAAATGAAGGAAGCGTTCGGTAACGATTAAAATTATACCGTCTACTCACGACATCGTGAGGAAAAACGACAGAATTGAAAAATGAATATTTTTCAATTAAATTTGTAAAATTATTGAAGTTTTCGCAGTTTAATTGCTAATTGAAGCTACTTTATACCGTTTCTGTATAAGTTGTATTTAAAAAATCCTCTCTTTTAATCACAAATAGGAAATTCGTTACCAGAAGATTTTTCGTGTTTGTGCCTTGTGGCAATGCCTTTACAACGGCAAACGACACTACTATTGAATGAAGTACTCTACAAATATTTTACACTGTAGTTGCTTTACTTATACCATTTAGGTTTGAGTAATTTCAATTTTTCTATTTTTGTCTACCATGTCTTAATGTGAAACTTAACTATTACATAACGTGATTTTATAGCATTTGAAGAAGGATATTTGGCTTTTTTTAAAAGCACAACAATAGGAATTTGTTTGCAGAATCCAAATATGCCCCTAACACATTTTTCGACGTTTGGCGTTTGTGACATTTTTTTCTTAGCACGGTATTATTGTGCTAGTGCTTACACGCAATATGTTCTCTTTTCTTCTGTCAATACAAACGTTGTGCAAGTTTAAGTATAGTTTGCGAGAAATGATTGACAAAGTATCAAAATGTCTTTGAAGGTTGGTCACCGAAGTCATCAAAACCAATGTAATCAGGCAAATAACCACAAAAGTTTGATTTGATTTGAATTTGATTAGAGCGCGAATGTAAATAGAACCAGGGTAACAAAACCTGTTTCGTAAACCAACCTTAACTATGCGTAAATTTTAAATAATCATATTTTTTTCTTGTGTTGTAGACATTAAATTCGATCTAAATTACGCAACCCGATACTTTGGAATTTTGTATAGCGTAAAACTGTTGATCTATAGCAACTTTATATATTTACAAAATGAATTACCTCAAAATCCGCTGAGGTTTATTGCTTTGTCATCGCTTCTATGCTTTGTCGTCGCTGATCGTTGTTCATTCACAGTATTGTAAGTGTAGCTGTTGACAGTGATCGAACAATAAAGCTTAAATTTGTAAAGGTGAATATCTTCAAGAATTTGTTTTACATTATTGCGGCTTATACATCTGCAGTTTATGCGACATCTGCAAACTGTTTAGATAATGAGATTTCCAAACTCAACTTGACCAAAGGTTACATGGCTATAGTTGATGATGATGCAAATTGTGTCATCCCGCACAATATAACATCGGGTGCTGAATATATCTGTATGAATTCTATTTCCAGTTAAATAATGTTCCCAACTTTGTCCAGATAAATAATGTTCCCAACTATAATGAAACATTTCTGGATTTATATTTCGCCAGTTCAGGTAACCTGTGGCACCAATTCCATACATCATCAACGATGTCAACCATAAATCAATGGAAACCAATTTAAATACATGAAAGTTTTTGTAGTCTAATTCCAATATCAACAATTGTAATTCAATTAAATATTTTGATTTTAGGTGTGTATTATCAGCACAATGATAGTCTGCAGTCTTATTTCAAATCGGTTGACTATGGGGTTCGTACAATTTATTCAATGGCTCCGACCGGTTTGTCCCAATTTATGTCAACAATCTCTGTGGTCTAACAACGACCTAATAAATCGTCGAAACCGTAAAAAAATTGTATCGAAGGTGTAAGTTGTCCAAGAGTACTGATGACAGAATATCATTTTTAGATTTACTGAAACAGTTTGATTGTTTACATTGTACTGCATATAAGAGTTTCGTTGATTCCAAAAGAAACATTTTTTTTGTTACCGGCAACAATGTCGTTCAATTATATAACTGAAAATGTTTGTAAACGTACTGATATTGTTGAATATGAAAGTGATGAAGGCAGTTGTACCAACACTCGAATCATAAGCTCATCAGTTCGAAACTGGATTGAATTTTCTTACAATCTTCGGAACATACTCGTATTAAAATCATATAATTAAAATAAATAGAATTACGTCTATTAGTCGGTTTCGTTGAATTACTGTTCGTAAATACTAATATACTTCTCGTGTTAATCGAAACACAATTAAAATGGTCTAACCACCGGTAGCATATTAGATATTACATGAATTAATTAATATTCAACAAAAAATTAATAAAGTAAAAACTAGAGTTTTTGTTTGCCTTTATCAACATTTTTCGCTCACAGCTCAAATATGGATCATGCGTATAGTCCTCCCGTTACAGGGATCAGATAATAAAAATTGAGTTAGTACAAAAAATCTTTTCTAATCTTTTATGCATGGAAAACAGGTGGGTTTGACAACCGATTACCGTGGTAAGAAAATATTTGTAATATTCTCCTCCAAATGTTGAAAGATGTAAATCCTTGAAAATTTTGCTTCTTCAAATTTGTCGTCAGCACGCTGAAGCTATTTTTATTTCCAATTTACTTAATGGTCAACATTTTTCAAGTAAAGATGTTATGCAATGTGGAAATATTCGAACTCGCACACCATTCAAAATAGATTCTCATAGAACCAATTATGGAAATGACGATCCTTTGAATTCAATATCGAAATGTTATAAATACTGAGTAGTTTTTGTGACTTTAGCTTATGGTTCCTAGTCAATTTTTCTGAAATAAAAAAAATAAAATAAAATAAAATAAATTGTAATATTAAAAATTTGCAAACTCCGAAAAAAGGATCTTAATTTTTTTTAAAAGGATGTTTAACCTCGTTGTTGGTGATTTGGCGTCTACTGGAGGGGGGGATCAAAGTTGAGTAGAGTAATCTACCAGCTCCGTAACCTTTCGGTAGGGTGCGCTCACTGGTTGTCCTCACTGGACAGCAGCTAAAGGCTATCCAGGAGGGCATCCTAGATAAGGTGCTAGAGCAGGAGGCCAAGGGGCTTAAACCTTAGTTCCTTGGCAGTCAGCTTCGGCCTGGTTGGCTGGTACTAACCTGTGCTGACCGGGCCACTGTTCAGCGGCTCAAAGAGGCCATAGGCAGTATCAAGCCATGGGAGGGTGCGCAGCTGATCGTGGCCGAGGCGGAAAACCTGCCTCGAGCCAGAATTGTGTTCGGCACCTTCCCAAATAGTGCTAAATTGCCCACAGAGAAGCTTTTTGGTTTTATAAAAAGTCAAAATGAGGGCATGCAGGCGATCAACTGGAGAGTGATCAGGAGAGAGGCGAAAGGCTCTTCGGCCTTTTTCACGTTCTCTATGGACCACTCTTCTGTTGAGAAGCTCAAGCGGGTTGGCTTTAAAGTCAACTATAAGTTTGGGACTGTACAATTGCATCCCAAGGGTGGTCAGAGTGGAGCTAAGCTGGCTTCTGTCGGCGGGACCCAAGTGGTGAAGCCTGTAGAAGCTACGGTAGCGGCACCAGTAGCTAAGACCACCAGGGTGACCGCCCTCTCCAGGAGACAGGTGAGGAGAAGGCGGGAAAGGGAGAGGAAGGCGTCAGGGGTTCCGCGGGGGAAGGCCTCACAAGGACTCCTCCCGTGCAAGCCACTGGTTAGGCCTGGAGGCTCTCAGGCAGCAGGGGCCAGCAGAACGGCGATGGAGGACACTGGTCAGCCATCGGCCGGACAAAGAAACCATGCGGGTGGTGGCGGTGCTGAAAAGGAGGCTAAGCAGGGCCTTCAGAAGGGGCCTTCGGTAAAGTGAAGGCACACATCGCCTGCCTGCAGATAAACCTGCATCATGCAAAGGCGTCTTCGGACGTCCTTTGTCGCAGGTTATTCTGCCAAAACATTGGCATGGCTCTAATCCAGGAGCCATGGGTGATTGGTAACCAGACTAAAGGTATACCAAATCAAGTGGGTAAGTTAATTTATCATAACGGAACTCAGAGTCCAAGAGCGGCTGTTTTGGCCAGTTCGCAAATTAATTTTATTCCCATTTTAGAGTTCATCTCCAGGGACTTGGTTGCAGTAACGGTGGAGGTTCTGGGTGAAAGAGGCAAACAGGAGGCTATAATGGCCTCCGCCTACTTTCCTGGAGACTCAGAGTTAATACCTCCACTTGAAGTTAGGCGGCTCATAGCTCATTGCAAACGCAATGGGCTGGCCTACCTGATAGGATGCGATGCAAACGCGCACCACAAGGTGTGGGGTAGCACGGACATCAATAACAGGGGTGAGTACCTTTTTGAATTTCTGATCTCAAATAATGTAGACATTGTCAATAGGGGAAGGAAACCTACTTTTATAAATGCGATTAGGCAAGAGGTCCTAGATCTGACACTTGCTAGTCCGCAGTTTAGCGACTTGGTCAAAAACTGGCATGTGTCTGAAGAGCCCTCATTATCGGATCACTTGCACATCAGATTCGATTTGGCGGCTGAGACCATGCAGCGGCAGGAAATCAGAATTCCAAAACTGACCGACTGGGACTCTTATATTGAATCAGAAATGCCCTCGGTTGTGGGGAACATAGAGTCTCCAGAGGGTTTGGAGATCTGTTCAAACCAGCTGCATAATTCTATACACTTGGCTTACGAGAACAGCTGCCCAGTTAAGCGAAGAGAGTCCACAATGATGGTCCCTTGGTGGAACGGGACGCTGGGTAAACTGAGGAAAAAATCGAGAAGATTATTTAACAAGGCTAAACGCACCGGTGAATGGGGCGAGTATAAGATGACCTTGACGGAATATAATCTCGAACTAAGGAGATCCAAAAGGGCTACCTGGAGGAATTTCTGTGAGGTAATCAATGAATTGCCCTCTGCAGCTCGTCTCCAGAAAGTCCTTTCCAGGGATCATTCAAATGGTTTAGGACTTCTCCAGAAGCAAGATGGGGGGTTCACTGAAAACCGGAAGGAAACCTTAGAGGTACTGCTAGAGACCCACTTTCCGGATTCAGTAGTGGTAGGAGCCCAAGAGGACTCGTATGATCCTTCAAGTGAGGTGGCCTATGCGCCTCAAAGTAGGATCTGGTATCTCTCTCGGAAAATTTTCACACCCAGCAAGGTTCGATGGGCTATTGGGTCTTTCCAACCTTTCAAATCCGCTGGAGGGGATGGTATCTTTCCAGCTTTGCTTCAAAAAGGTATTGAGGAAATACTCCCCAGCTTGATCCAGATGTTTCGGGCAAGTTATGCTTTTATTTATATTCCGAAACTATGGAGGAAAGTAAATGTGGTCTTTATACCAAAGGGCGGGGGTCGTCCAGACACCCAGGCCAGGGCATATCGGCCAATTAGCCTCACATCGTTTCTTTTAAAGACGATGGAAAAAATCCTGGACTATCAAATAAGAAGTGAGGTCCTTGGAAAGAATCCGCTGCATCGGGACCAGTTTGCGTATCAAACTGGTAAATCCACGGTTATGGCCCTTAGCGGGCTAGTCACGAGGATTGAAAAAGCAGTGACATATAAAGAAATTGCCCTTTGTGCCTTTGTGGACATTGAGGGGCGTTTGATAATACCTTCTATGGATCTATAGAGATAACAGCAATGGGAAAAGGGTTCCACTTTCCACAATTAGGTGGATCCGTTCCATGCTGGAACATCGTGAGATTACTGCCAGACTAGGTGGCAAATCAGTAACCTTCAAGGCCGTAAAGGGCTATCCCCAAGGAGGCGTACTATCTCCTCTTTTGTGGTCATTGGTTATTGACAGACTACTGGTTCTTCTGAGTAGCCATGGGTTTGATGTCCAGGGCTATGCGGATGATGTGGCTATCATAATCAGAGGCAAGTTTGATGAGGTCATTTCTGATCGCATGCAAAATGCACTCAATATAATATGGCAGTGGTGTTACCAGGAAGGACTCAGTGTCAATCCAAGCAAAACTGTCATTGTTCCTTTTACGAGGAGGAAAAAGCTTGCGCTTACAGCTCCCTCGTTAAACGGTACTACTGTGCCTTTTTCCAGCTAGGTTAAATATCTAGGGGTTATCCTAGATCAAAGACTGAACTGGAACCAACATTTGTTGAAAGTTCAAAATAGAGCCATCAAGGCTTTCTGGGCCTGTCAAAGACTCTATGGGCGTACTTGGGGACTACAACCAAAAATGATCTACTGGTCATTTCTTACAATCATTAGGCCTATGGCCACCTACGCATCGGTTGTATGGTGGCCTAAAACTGAGCAGAAGACAACGCAAACCTTATTGAATAAGGTTCAGCGTGTCGCCTGCATAGGTGTTACGGGCTCAATGAAGTCATGTCGATCCGCGGGGGTGGAGACACTTCTAGGACTGACACCGTTACACCTGCATATTAAAAAGGACGCTGCAAGTATGGCCCTGAAAATGCAGGCGGAAGGAAATATCAAGCCAGGCAATATGGTGGGTCATATGGAAATCCTTAAGGAATTTCAGACAGACCCTACCATAGGAATGCCTTCCGACTGTATGCCAGCTAAACTTGACTTCCACAAACCATTCTGTGTTAGGTTACCTGACCGGGATGTGTGGAGGGCAGGTGGACCATCATTTGAGCTAGGGTCCATGGTATGGTTTACAGATGGATCAAAAACGGAAGATGGGGCGGGGATAGGAATACACGGGAGTGGCACTACCCTCTCGAAATACTTGGGTACCAATGCTACCGTTTTTCAAGCAGAAGTACATGCTATAGAACTTTGCGCTAGGATAGGCATAGCAAAAGGCCTAAACGATGCAAAGATTTATATTGTATCAGACAGCCAATCAGCCTTAAAAGCTCTTAGGTCTTGTACCGTTGAGTCAAGGCTGGTATGGGATTGTCTGAAGGTTATTAAACATCTGGCAGGCTCAAATAAGGTAACACTTATGTGGGTGCCAGGTCATACTGGAATCGAAGGAAACGAGACAGCTGATGGCCTCGCCCGTGAGGGTTCTGCCTTTCCATTTTTTGGACCAGAACCTTTCTGCGGTGTCACTAAGGGACACCTTAGAGCACCGGTAAAACGCTGGGAGGATATTCAAAAGTCCTCCTACTGGCGCAGAATTCCAGGTTTACGATAGGCGAAGAAATTTATATCACCTTCGTCTGTCAGGGTTAAGGAGTGTCTTGAACTTAGGAAACCTGAGTTGAGGCTGCTTACTGGCTTCCTCACAGGTCATGTCCCCTTAGGGTATCACCTTAAGAAGATGGGCCTAAGTACGACAGATGGATGCCGCTTCTGCGGTCTGGAAGCGGAATCAGCGGAACATGTTCTGTGCCATTGCCCAGCCATCTCCAGCAAAGACTGCAACATCTAGGAGGGAGAACAATGAGCCCGGATAGTATGTATCTTGTACCGGCCAGTAGTATTGTCAGATTCATTAAGAGCCTGAATATTGACTGGACGGATAATTAAGTAGGGTCCAGCACAATAGATCTTTTAGGTCGCGGTGCGAGGTGGCTTATCGCCCACATGGCCCTCCAGTAAATAATAATAATAACCTCGTTGTTAAAAAATCCCAATATTCTTTCAATTTTTCAGAAAGCATTTCAGAAGATAAAAATGGTTATACCGCAGAATATAGCACGTAGACAATTAATCATATACATTAAGCCGGCCAAAACATTTTTGCCCTAACCTTTCAGTTTACGTGTCGAACGTCGTTACCTTCGTCAACCCGACGTGAAAAAAATTATATCGACATTATTTCAAACAAAAACCGCAAGTGTGTAAGGCCAATAAAGCTGACTTTAATTCTCCTGAAGACTTTATAAAATCATCCTTTTCTGACCGCACCACCAGCTAAATTTATAAAAGGTTTTATTATTTTCATTTTGCAAAATCTTTCTTTATAGAACACTTTTCACTTATTTATTTCCAATAATTACAATATTTTAAGACTTTTTAAATTTGCTAGAGTAGATTTTCCGTTGATTTTGAATTTGCAGTTGCCAAATTACACAAATTATTTAGATTCTATAAAAAGAAACTAAGAGATATAATGTGAAACGACGGGTGATCGAATAAAACGGATTAAAATTTAAAATCTTAAAAATGTCCGTTTATATGCATACATATGTATATCCAAGTGCACACACATATTGGGTACTTCACCTTTCTTAAGAACTAATTTATTTGTAAATCTAATTAAATATATTCTAAATATAATCATTATCACGGCGACAAAAAATTTTCATCGACAAAAACCAGTCTGATAAAATTATTGAATTTGTTTCAAATTCGTCATAAATTTATCATTCGTCGCTTACTTGAAATAGCAAAACACAGTGTATGACAGTGATACTTTTATCAGATTTCATTATCATCGAACTAGAATCAGATCTTAGTGGAATAAGGCAAGTATAATTTTGTTTTGAGCAATTAAAAAAATTAAAATGCATGACTATATGGTAATGAAAAGTTTTTTTATCATTTCAAATTATCACTAAACCAGAATCGCACCCCAGGTTACCGAATTTTTGCACTTTTTGACTTGTAAATCCAATAATATTTAAACATAAGTATATTTAACTATTAAGATTGGCATCGGTAGGCATGATCTTGCCTATTAAATAACACAGCGATAAAACTAAATTTGTAACTGGAAAATTAGCTCCACATTAAAGCAAACCACATTTTGAACATTTCCACCAATTATCTTACGATTTGAATATTAAACAAACTACATTAATAATTTCCCGTTATTTGAACACAAAACTAAACCTCAAACGTCTTAATAATAATTACACACACACACACCCAAGCACTTAATATGCAAAAAATTTTTATTCCATTTTCTTATCACACCTTTACCATATTTACGTATACGCAAAGCTGAAAAGAAAAAAAAAAGACTTTTAATAAAAATTTGAATAATTCATGAGTGGTGTGGAAAGCACCAAGAACTTGTTACAGTAAAATTTTCTTCTTTTTATTTTCACTTAAAATTTTAATTTGTGTATATATTTACCGTTACACACGTAGTTTAGTGAATTACGTGCTATAATATGTTATATTTAAAGTTTATGTTCATTTTCTTATTTAACGTCGTATATTCATAAAATAGAATGAGACGAGTACGTTGTGGTGGCTGATGGTGTGATTTTACCCAATTTTTTTTTTTTTTTTTAAAGGGAACAAGAACATTTTCTTCCTTTCCATATGCAAATTTGTATGTGAAGTATGAACAAAATACGAAGTAAAGGGGTTGTTCATATGCGTGTGTATTTGTGTTAATTAACATAAAACCACTTTAAATATATCTACTCGTTATACTCTAGGAATTTAATTAGTTTAAGAGGTTTTCAACTTGTTTATCGCGAATTTTCCATAATTTGCTTAATCTTACACATATTTCACAAAGCACTGTATATCTATGTATGTAATTCCGTTATTAGTGTATTATGTTACAGAATATTGTTTTTTTTATTAATAATCTTTAATAATTTGTGTTGCTTATTTGTATTATTATATGACTGAGCTTTAGGCGAAACTCAATATTTGATGTAACCTTTAAATGTTAACAAGAATTTAGACATAAGTATTTTTGTATTTTGACTTGAATCATCTTTAGATTTGTTTTTTTTTATTGTTAAAACGAAGGTGACGTTATTCTTGATTGGTGATTGTGAGAAGAAAAAAAATGTATTTAAATTATTGGGACCAAAACGAATTCGTTTATTATTTAAAAACGTTAGTTTGATAATTCAATAGATTTTTGGTAACAGATCGACTCCAATTTCAGCTAAGCACCTAAATACGAGTAGCGACCCTTGCGTTGTGATAATATATAATAATTCTGAAATTCACCATTGAACGACTCAATATAATATAATATTGTATATAATGACGTAGATTGGGCATGCGCAAACAACTTTAATACTTACGGTTTCCCAATTTTCCACTACCTTTTCCCCAACAAATAAAACTAATGGAAAGTAAGCCTGTGTTAATGGTATCCAAATGCAACTGTTGACCGATTGATGATGTCCCCTCTAAATTTAGCGACCATTGTTGCAGATTGTGTGACACCGTCTTAACTGTGGTGTTTTTATGTCGCCCATGTTTATATTACCCAATTTCGGCAAAACCAATTTTATAGCATATGTCGCGCTGATGATCAATTGTAAGTTATTTAAATATAATTCACCATATTCTGAATTTATTTTACCACCGAGGCCAATTTTGTGCCAATTTTAAATATTTGAACTAAACCGTTGACTTAAGCACAAACCAACCAAAACTCAACTCTAGCTCAACTAAAACTAGACCCTAACTCAACCCCGAACGCAACGCACAACTGAACTCTCAAACAAGAATGATCTGAAAAACTAGATGCTTACATAAATTGGGGTAAAATCAACTCAACTTAACTCTAGCTCAACCCTTAATATCTTCAACAGGGTAAATAATTCACTGTTTTGCATTTGAATTTGGAAGTGTAGTTTTATATGAGGAGGAACTTTGACTTTTCTCCAGGATTTAGATCCATTCTCAGATTAATTATATTTTGTGGATTTAATTTTTCTAAACATTTCAACCTTTTTTTTAAGTCCTTAGTAATTTAAGAACCTAATTCAATGTAATTGTTGAAAAAATTACATTTAAATTTAAATAAATAAGTTTACCTTCGAATTTTGTGTTTTATTTTATGAATGATCTGGGCGACCTCGCTACAAGTTAATGCTCAACGCAACCCTAGATCGACCGTAACTCAAAGAAAACACAACTTGCAACTGAACCAAGTTCACTCAACGCCCTTGTTAAATTCTCCCCAAATAAATCACTGATTGAACCGCCGACTTAACCACAACCTCAACTCAATAACTCAATCGAAACTATATCCCAACTCTGCGTTGACCAAAGAAACAGACAAGCCGTGAGATAACGTGGATATATCATCCAGACACAGTGGGTTGGCGTCTATTGGAGGGGGAGGGCAAAGTTGAGTGAATTAATCTACCAGCTCCGTAAACTTCCAGTAGGGTGCACATCACGTGAGCTGTTCTGGTCATGTATTAGGCAGCTGCGTGATGGGTAAAATTGTGTAAGGGGTAACCTGTTCACAATTCGCAAGTGTATGTGCTGCCTCCTCGTGGCAACCACTGGTAACTAAGGCCATTTGACATATTTTTTGCCATTTGGCACAGGCTAAAGTACGGCGCTAAAAGAGAAAACCTTGACATAAAACACTAATCTATGGTGAAACATGGTGAAACAGCATATGCCGATGGACGAATGGCTGATAGGTTAATTAGTCCAAAGTATGCGGACTCCGGATACCAGACACCCTCCAGTTTTATTTAGCCTTCCTGTAGTAAAGCTAGGTGACCTACAAGCGATTTGCAATTCCCAGCAACTCGTAAGAGTAAAATCAAACCGAAGACGGGGCAGGGGTAGGAATATATGGAAGTGGGACACCCCTCTCGAAGTCCTTGGTTTCCAATGCTACCGTCTTTCTAGCGGAACTACATGCTGTAGTAAATATCCTGGAGGGAGAGCAATAAGCCCAGATAGTATGTATCATGTACCGGCTGGCAGTATTATTAAATTCATTAAGAACCTGAATATTGACTGGACGGTAATTAAATAGGGTCCAGCACAATAGATCTTTTAGGTCGCAGTGCGAGGTGGCTTATCGCCCACATGACCCTTTATTAATAATAATAATAATAATCATCCAGACACTCGGACGGATATTTTTTTTTTTCAAACCTAAGGATCTTAAAAATGTCGGACAAAACCAACTATTAGTCATTTTTGGAAGGAGTCAATAACTTTGGTCTTTACGCATTTTAGAAAATGTAAACACATATTTCAGAGGCACCGATGGATTTGACGGGATTTTTTCGATTTTTTTTTTTGAAAGATTGGAGGGAATGAAGGCCGTCTAGAATTGTTCTTAATTTGGAGTGTAAGCCTATCAGGTGATGCTTTATAGTTCGGGCTATATTAAGCTATAAGAAGGGATTAATTTCCACTGCATATACCTGCTGAAATTTTTATGGACGTTTCAGTTTGGATCCCGCACAACATAAATATTTTATAATTATGGGTCGTAAATAAAGAAATCTTAATTACAAAAATATGTATTACTATGTAAAATAACAAATACAACCGACTCGATTTGTGCGAAACATTCCGTTTTAACTTAAATTAGTAGATTAACTGTAGCGTTGTTTGCTTTAAGCAATCATTTTTTTCAGGACTGAGTTTACTCTTAAATTACGAAACTTCATTTTGTTGAGCCTAGCCTAAGCAAGTACTGAAGCTCTTTTAATATACAATTTATCATTAATTATGATAACAGAACTTGAAAGTGCTTTTTGACAATTGAATGTAATGATCCACTCGTTGATTTCATTTGTGCAGTGTAAATCTTTGTTTGTCATTTATGCCAGTGAGTACCTAATAGCTTTCACTTAACCTGGAACTCTATAAATTGTTACGGAGTTCAATCAGTTGTATGTTGACATTAGAATCCCATATCATATAACTTTAGCCTCATTTACAAGACATTCCAGCTATTTTTAATTGTGCTTTGCTTAAGACCACCCCAAGAATTAGCCAAAAATGTATGTTTTAAGCATGCTTTGCGATAGATAGTTTATACCTTCATATTTAAATTATTCCATGCAGAGTTTTATCGGTTTCGTTATAGGCCTGAATGGCTTCTTTGTTTGACTGCTGAAGATCCAATTTTTTTTATTTTTATCTTTCAGTGAGACTCCTAGACGCATAAGCAACTGTTTTTGTGCTTTGCAACATCGCACTTCCAATGCCACTTTTAGATGCGTCTGTCTGAATAACAAACGATTTATCTGTTAAGGGGCGAGATGATGCAATCAGCTAAAACTAAATAAAATACAAATTAAATTATAAATGTTACTTACCTGTGATTGTACAAACAGATTTAACTGCTGTCTGCTGTACATGATTTTTACCTAAAATTTGATTGCTGTATTAAATTAATTTCAAGATTATCATTGTTATTGTATTAACTTACCATTTTTCTAATTTAAGTCATAGATTAAGAAGCGCTTATTTTCTAAATAACATTTTCTAAATCAACCATCTTGCGATTAAGAATAAATTATATCGTACTTACTCGTATGTATATATAAAAAGTGTTTTATTAATTACTTAAATACCTATGTACATCTTACAACGTTGGATTTTATACATAAAGTAATCAATCCACATTCTAATTGGAAGTGTTAATAGTCCAATTAGAATCGAATATTGCAACATACATTAAGCGTGTTCTGTTTCGGCTTCAGCCGGATACACACCAATCAAGTGAAAAAAATAGTATAACAGTGATAAAGTATGGCCGAGGTTAAAGCACTTAAGAAGCGTCGAGCTTACATTAAAGAGCAAATAACATGCCTTATAAAATACGTCAACAAAGAATTAGATGACAACACAACCCCCGAAGATGTTAAAGCAAGATTAACGAACGTCGATCGCCTACGAACTCAAATGATGGAGGTTGAAGACCGTATAATGGAAATGGATGAAAATGAAGTATTAAATGCTACTTTAGAAGACAATTACTACAAGGTGGTCGTAGGATTAAACATAAGACTTAGAAACAAGGTTAGTGGAGACGTTAAATTAAGGGATTCAATTAATGATACACATGGTGCAAGTAGTCGAGCTGAGGTAAGACTACCATAAATTACCATTCCTAATTTATATGGTGATTATACTATGAATGGCGGTCGTGGCGGACGACCTATTCTATTCCACTATTCACGATAATGGTAATTTAACACCATCACAAAAATTACAATACCTGAAGGGCGCATTAAAGGGTGAAGCTACAGGTTTATTAAAACATCTCAACATCACGGATGCCAACTATATAGACGCTCTAACAAAGTTAAAGGAGTGATACGACAGAAAAAGGCATACCGTTTATGCATTTATTAAACAATTTATGAGTCAGCCCAGTGTATCAACAGCAACTAGCCAAAATATTAAGAAGTTGTTAGATACTTCCGATGAAGTTATCCGAGAATTGAAGGCGCTAGGCGAAAGGGCGGAATCACGTGACCATTGGTTAATTTATTTACTAACCTGTAAATGGGATGACAAAACTAATAGTCTATGGGCACAGAAATCAAGTGAATTTGAGTTCCCTACTTTGCAACAATTCTTTGAATTCTTAGGTAAGAGAATCAATGTTTTAGAATCATTGAGAACGACGGTTAAACGACCGAATCCACAACCTTACACGCATAAGTTTAATACAGTGAAAAGTCATGTTAGTAATACATGTCCACTATGTCCTGAAAATTGTCATGGGTTATTTGAGTCCAGTAAATTGAAACAGATGTCAGTAGACCAAAGAAAGACTTTTATGAAAAAATCGAATACATGTTTCAATTGATTTAACGACAATCATAACGTCTGTCAGTGTCAGTCGAAGTTTAGATGCAGATTATGTAGCAAGAAACATCATAGCCTGTTGCACGAAGATGCTCCAGATACTAAGTATCAGAACAGCTCTGTTTTGCCAGTTTCTCAATTAGATGATGCTAATGTTACATCAGCATACACAAATTGTTACAACGTATCGGGAATGGGAGCAGCGGTGTTACCTACGGCCTTAGTGAACGTTTAAGATGGACAAAATAACAATCAAAAATGCCGCTAGACTCTGGATCACAGAGATCATTTATTTCTGAAGGGTGTATGCAAAGACTAATGCTGAATCGGCGAAATGCGAAAATTTTAGTATCTGGAATTGGGGATTCCAAATCAGGCTATATAAGAGGAATCGTTTCTCTAACCGTCACTCCTAGAATTAAGTAAACACCGTGTCTCCAAATTGAGGCATTAATATTACCGAAGCTGACGAGCAAACAACCACCAACTAAATTTGCACCGTTAGATATGTCTCTCTTTAATAAAATTGAGCTAGCCGATCCAAATTTCTACCAGACAGCAGAAATTGATATACTGATTGGATCAGATTATTTCTTCGAGTTGTTGGAGAATGAAAAAATATTAGGAGATGAGATAAGGCCCACTAAGCAGAAAATCGTCTTCGGGTGGGCAATTGCTGATAAATTTGAAAACAATAATCCAATTCGTTCGTTTACCGTCAGTCCAGTGGAAGATAATTTAAACAAATTGTGATTTTGGGACATTGAATACATTAAAACGAAAACCAAAACCTTCTATTCTGAAGAGGAACAGTTTTGTGAGTCTCACTTCAAAGAGACCAAGCAGGAGGATCAAACAGGCCGCATAATAGTACGATTGCCATTCAAAATCTCGCCAACGAATTTAGGAGGCTCTCTTGATGTGGCAAAACAAAGAATGCGTTTGATGGAAAGAAAATTCACGACGAACAAGGAATTTACCAGTATGTACAAGGAGTTTATGAATGAATACCGAACATTGGGGCATATGAAAGAAATTACCTTGGCTGAGCAAGAGTTTCATGGTTATTACCTTCCACACCACGGAATAATCAAGCCTTCAAGTACCACTATCAAACTAAGAGAGGTGTTTAACTGTTCCGCTAAAACAACAAAGGGAACGTCTTCAAATGATTGCTTAGCGGTAGGACCTACGTTGCAGCCTAATATTTATGATATTTTGTCTCGTTTTAGAGAATTTACAGTAGTATTTACGTCTGATGTGGAAAAGATGTTCCATCAGGTACTTGTAGCAAAGGAAGACACAAGGTACCAAAGAATCATATGGCGAGATAGTCCGAACTTACCTTTCAAACATTTCGTTTACAGACGGTGACCCAAGGCACATCTAGTGCTCCATTTCTTGCAATGAGAGCTCTCTATTATTTATGTAGATGACCTGATGTCCGGAGCAGATACGATAAGAGAAGCAATACAATTAAAAAATTTAATAACTTTAATCTTAGAAAGTGCCGGTTTCCACTTAAGAAAGTGGGTATCAAAAATTGACCAGGTTTTGATGGACACACCCAGAAGATGGACAAGACCAAAATCTGATCGAAATCGAGGTAACAACGTCAGTTAAAGTATTAGGGCTTCATTGGGATCCACGAGGAGATTAATTTCACTTCCGAGTAAGACTATTTCCACAGCCAAATCTTACTAAGAGAGGAATATTGTCGAAAGCTAGCCGGTTGTTCGATCCATTACGTTTATTGGCACCAGTCATAACAGAATTTTGAAATAAAATGATGACAGTTTCTCGCCAATATAGATCTTAGATGTAGATGAACCACCTTCACTTCTAGTTCATTAAAATAGATATTCTTCTTGTTCTTTTTTTATAATCAATTACTGCTTGTTCAGTAGGACCATCTTTTAAAATTACATCAAGGGTTCAAAAACTCTCACGGCGCTTTTAACGTCACTTTCATTAAAGTTCTTATTTATCAATTTAAGTATCTGAACTATATTCAATTTGAGATCCTGACCAGATACATTAACAGGCAAACCAGTGTCTACGAGGTTATTTTGTATTTTACTTTGTTCGGATTTAATTAACTTGAATTTGAGAAGTTCAACATAACTCTTCAGCATGTTGTTTTCTTTTCTAAGATCTCTTACAGTTGAAACTAAATCGGTTATAGTCTGCTTCATACCCTTACAGGAACATATAAATCTCTTATTGTTGAATTTTCAGGAATATTTTCAATATGCTTCGTAGTTCGTATATTATCACTAGAACCAGAATCCAGTTGATGTTGATTTATGTTTGGACCCAATTGTTGACTGTGTACCACCATGTGAAATTGTGGTTATGTTGCGAGACTGCATACCATCATTACAAAAATCGTATTTCCAATCGTTTTTTTATTTTTATTTATTTTTTGTTGAATCTCTTTATATAATGCAACCCTGATTTTTACGCATCCAATATGAAATACTTTTTCACATTAGATACAAGTAACACATTTATCATTTAAGTAAACTTCACCAACACATTTCGTATCGCTTTTCTACCTTCTTTTATATTTTTCTCTTATTCACCGTTGTGATATACATATGTAAATAAAGGCTTACGGAATCCATATTCACTTTAATTATTTTTAATAATTATTTAATTCTTTTTCATGTAGCTATTTTCAAATATTCTGGAAAAAGCAAAAAAAAATTACGGAATAAAACGACGGATTCTGTAATGCAAATCAGCCTGCTCACCCCATGTATACAGCGCATTGCAACATTTCAACAGTCAATTAGCAATTAGTATTGGAATTGGTATTGCTAATTTAGCTGTAGTATAAACATAGCAAATGATAGATATCTTGTAAATTTTTTTTTAACCTAGAAAATAAATAATCATGCCGATTATACAACACGCCGATTATACAACTCGTACTTCGGCGGGAGAACATCCGATTCGCATTCGATCCGCATTTGAAAATATTTGCATTATAGAATCCGACGGAAATCTGCATTATCGATTCGCAATGAAACTGTAATTTCACCATCAGTTGTCAAATTTTCCAGTCGAGCGGCCAGACGATTGCAAATAGTGGACGAATATGACGTTTGCGATATTGGACAAATATGAATTTGGCTGTCTACTACGATCGACTGTATACGAATAAAATTACAGACTAAGCAAAGCCGCTTTTCGTTATGTTTTAAAACAATTGAAAACTAAATTACCACCGGTAGTAAAATCATCCTCACTAACTCCATCAGAGTTTATATTTAGCAGCGTATCTAAGATTTTTAGCAGAAGCCGGATACCAGAACGGTGTCGGTCAGGATCATTTTGTTGGCATGGCACAACCAACAGTTTTGGTTGTACTATCGGAAGTGCTTGATATTTTGGAAAAAAATGTCGATGGTACGCACATTAAAGTCGCTAAGCCATCAGATGGTAATGCTCACCTTTTTACAACCGCAAAGGGTTTTTAAGTTTGAATACCATGATAGAAAGAACTTAGTGGACATATTGTTTCTTATTTTTTTATAGGCTTTTTTCTTGGTTTTAGATATGTGACCATAAGCAGAGGATTCGGTGTTTGGATGCCATGTATCCTGGTGCTAGTCACGATTCCTTTATTTGGGCAAACAGCGAGGCTTCCGAATATTTCAAAAGTATATATAATCATAGGTAAGTTACACGGTAAGAATTTTCTTCTTACAAATTGTTTATGGAATTAATCTTGCAATAACTTTTTTTAAAGCTGACGCTGGGTACTCCCCCTTGCCATGGCTTATTACCCCACTGAGAAGTGTTGGGGTTAATACTTCCAAAAGCCGATTCAATAAAAGCCACAGTTCCGGGGTCTAGAAAAATTGTTGAAAATGCCTGCTTGGAGTAGCCAGACATTTATACTACACACCTGACATAAAGCTGTGAAAATAATTAATGTGGCAGCTGCTCTATATAATATTAGAATCCATTTTAATGTTCCAGATTATGATGAGCTAATTGAACAACAATTTCAAGAGGAAGATAAAATTGAACCTCAAGAAGACCAAAGGTATTCTACAGAGGCGAATAGTAATAGTAATAGTAATATTTTATTAAAATGTTAAATAAGCCGAAGCTTTTGAATAACAATCATTTTTACAAATATTATCGATGTTCAGTTGTCAATTTAAACAGACCCTTTTTAAATAAGCCTAGAGAGCTTATGAATTTTAGCTCCAAAGGCAAGCTGTTCCAGGTGATAATTGCATTTATCAATGCTGAATTATTCCTAACATTAGTTCTGTTAACAGGCAAGTTAACATTCTTTGTGCGCAGTGACTGGGAAAAATTTAATTTTTCATGCAAATACAATGGCATGGCCGATTTAACTATACGAAGCATAAAAACGGCAGTCCTATAGCAGTAAAATTGAAACAAGTCGCATCCAAGAATTATATCTTTATACTCAGAGATATGATCAAACTTTCTAAGATCATAAATATATCGAGTACAATTATTAAATGTAACCTCAAGTATACGTCTTGAGGAACTATCACATTTGTTATAAATTACATCACAATAGCTGAAAATGGGTACAACCAAGCTTTTAATTAAATAAATTCTTAAGTTAACAGGGCAAAACTTTTTATCAACCTAAGCGTGTACAAGCTATAATTAATACGCTGGCACAAGGAGCGCACATGGTCGTTCCAAGTAAGATTTGAGTTCAGTATAAGCCCTAAATTGTTTAATGTTGGAACAAATGAGATGATATCACTGTCCAAATAAAGCACAGGTCTAATATTAAGAGAAGTATTTCTAGAAAGAAACAATGCTTTACTTTTACCTGGATTAATTGAAAGTGAATTATTCTTGGCCCATAAAGAAATATTTCTAAGGTCAGAATTAAGTCAACAAAACAATTTCATTCAATTCTGATAAGTTACCACCAATATACAATTGCAAATCGTCGGCATACAGATGAAACCGACAATTTAGGATTCGCCATGATAGATCATTTATATAAATAGAAAATAACAAAGGACCCAATATGGATCCCTGAGGCACTCCAACAAGTATCCCCGCAATACAAGAATGATCATCACCACACCTCACAAACTGCTTACGATTACATAAATACGAATGCATCAACATAATAGCAGAATTGGAAAACTTATAATACAAATATAGCTTCTGTAACAACTGGATATGATTAACACAATCAAATGCCTTAGAAAAATCCAAGAGCACCAAAATAGCCACCGAATTTCTACTGTCTAAGGTAGACGACAGATCATCAACAATATGTACAAGGGCTGTAGTAGTGCTACAGCCGGATTTGTACCCGGATTGATATTTACAAAGAAAATCAAATTTATTAAGGTGCTCCTGGATCTGCAATTGCATAACTTTTTCCAAGACCTTAGATAGAGCAGACAAAATACTAATTGGACGTATATCACCAATACCAGAAATAACACCCTTTTTAGGTAGTGGTGTGATAGAAGCTATCTTCCATAAATCAGGAAACACAGACTTTGTCAAACATTGATTTATAATGAATGTTATAAGAGGCAGGAACAGATCAATAAATAATTTTAGTACCTTGAAGTCTACCATATCATACGCTTTCGAATCTGATTTAATTGTACGAATCGCATTCAACACTATAAGTTCATCAACGCAATCAAATACAAAGGCATCATTTTCAGAACTACAGAAATCAATATCAGGTAAAGGCCAAACCCCAGTAGAATCACAAATATTACAAATCCCAGACAAGATTTGTTCCGCAGAAAATTCAATGGCTGCATCACCTGTAGAGCTTGAAACACCTAGTTTTTTTAAATTATTCCACGTTGTCTTAGAGTTATGAGCATTCTCAAAATAAAATTTTTGTTTAGCTTGATTGATGCCTTTAACAGTTTTATTCCTAAAAAATTTAAAAGCTGTCAAATCAGCATCCAACCCATACAATTTATATTTTTTATGAGCCAAATCCCTACATTTCATTAAATTTAATATATATGAATTTAACCACGGTGCAGTAGGGCATTTATTAATGATACTTTTCCGGGGTACACAAGCTAAATCTAAATGTAAGTAATTTGAATTAAATATATCAAGGATGTCATTCACATCGGAATAGTTGTACATATTAAACCAATCTAACGAAAAGAAATTATTTACAAAATGCTCGTGATTGATAGCTTTATAATCAGGAACAACAGTATAAGAAATTTGATCCCTAGTACGAGAAAACTTATAAGATGCAAAAATCAAATCATGATCAGAAATAGCAGGAACAGCAGCCTGGCCAAATGAAATAATATTATGTCTATCAGGTACGTACAAAATTATCAGATCCAAAAGACTGTTGATCCTAGTGGGTCTATAAGGTAAATAACATAAATTATGGAAATTCAAACAAGCTTCTAGTTGATTATTAACCATCATATTGAAGTTAAAATCACCACAGCAGAAAATCTTTTCATAGTTTATTAGGTATTCAGCAAAAATTGTTTGTAAACTGTTAATATCATTACTACAAGCAGGAGGTGGGTTGTAAATAACCAAAATTAAAATTTTACCAAAACTCCCAGTAAGTTCAGATGCTAGATATTCTACTTTACCCAAAGAACCAGAGAATATTTTTTTAACCTTAAAAGTGGCCCAAAAATAAAGACCAACTCCACCCCAATTATTATTTATTCGATCAGATCGTAGCAGTTTATAATTTTTAATTTGAAGCGACTTGTTAGAAATCTTACTACTAAGCATAGTCTCAGTCAAGGCAAGAATATCAAATTGATATGTTTGTAAAATAATAGTTATGTCATCAAAATGTTTTACCAAGCTGCGCACATTCAAATGACTAAACTTTAAACAAGAATTGTTATGTACCTGCAAATTATCACCTGGAACAGCTTGATTAGCTTCATCGATTGAGCCTGTATACATATTATAATTATGTAAAAAAATGTTGTCATCTAAACAAGTGGTGTGTCGATTACAGCTGGTATCCGAAATTTCACACGTATAGTTAGAGATGCCCGAAAATTTTTTTTGTCTAATTTTCTAACCAAAATATCAATCGGCCAAGTAGCAGGATCCAGAGCCTTACCACGCAATTCTTCCTTAAACCCCAATTTGAAGCACATATATTCCAAATCATTCAGATTGTGATTCTTTGGGACTAATTTAGAAATTTTACAGTTATCTGTATCTAAACAAGTTTTTGCCATAGCCAGGATGTCGTCCTCAGGAGTATTAGAAGCAAATCTTGAAATATGTATCCAAAACATTGGAGTAACCGTTTGTATACCAAAATTATTCGGAACATTTTTAGTACCACAAATAGATTTAGTGACTACGCGCTGTGGAGTTTTAACTCCAACTTCACTAGCATTCATACATTTGCTTGGTTGATCCGGAGTACCACTGCGAGAAGCAAGTGCATTCGATGCTGCAACAGGCACAACTACAGGATTTTTTACCACTTCAGCAAATGTCGTACAAGAAGCACCGAAATTAGTATGACTGGAAAATACTGGATTTTGATCGTCGTCATTAGTTAAAGGCGATGTAACCACAGCTAAATCTTCATTCACACCTACAGAGGAATTTAAAGGCATAGATGTAATAACATTAGTTTATCTCAACTGAGGTAAACAATCCAAAATCATGCCGATCTTTTGTTTAAGCGAGGAAACTTCATCAAGCAACTTTTCAATGAAGGAATGCTGAGCATTATCATCACTCAAATTATGTTTAATTAATTTAAGAAATGCTTTATTTCTTAAAAGGTCACGGCAATCGCAGCAGAACCACATGATATTTGGGCATTTCAAAGTTAGATTATATGCAACACGATCAACCTCAGCGCATCCATAGTGGAAAGTGTTACTACAAAATCCAGAGCAGCTAATCATTTGATTATTAGTAAACGCCAAGCTGCATTTACCGCATTCCACATTATGATATTAACACAATAACAGAACAAGAGAAAGAAATAGAAATGGCAATGTCAAATATTAATATTTACACTATTGTCAAATTAATATTTACACTGTTTAAAAACTTATTCACCAAACACTAATATTTACACAACACATAGTACATAGTTAATAATATTAAATATTGTATTATAATATTTATTTCACAAAATCGAATTCAAATTATTTTTTAAAATTTTCAAATCAGAGAAAAATAAACAAACGTCTGATCACTTGGAAAACTTGATTTTTTCAGAATCGAATGAATTTTGCAACCAAATTTTATTGAACTTTTAGGGTGATAATAAAAATCTTATTGTTTTAAACTTATAAAAATGTTTTATTCATTTTAAAAATTAGAATGATAGGTGGGCTAATTTCTTCCTTAACGAGCATTTAAAATCACTTCAAACCTGAAATTAAAAATTAAAACATCTATTTGACTTGAGCAAATCTCCTAACCTTTTTCCAGTCCGCAATATCTTTCATCGGTGGTCAAAGCGAATATAATTTGTCGCGAATGTTTTCCCAAAACTTTTAAACGGACTCAATATTTCGTTTTGTATTATTCCTTGCCATATCCGGATGCGTCTTCATCATTCGAACCATTTTCTCAAACTGCACTCGGTTCGTTGTGCGTTTTTTGTAAAGAATTATTTGTCGATTTTATTTCGATTTTATAGAATTATATTTTTAAACTTATTTTGTTTATAAGACAGTTTAATTAAATCAAAACCATTTAAACTCACATTTTATTAGTCTCCATGGCAAAAAAAACTACACCGAAATCTTTCCCATCCGCAGTAAATTTGATGCGTAATGACAATTTTTGTATGGAGTGCGATTCACGCGCGGATTGAACAATTGACGATTGTAAAAGTAGAGAAAGCGCCTCTCGAGGAAAAAAGTTAAAATGAGGCAACAGCCAAAATGACATTTCTCATAAATGCGACGAAAAAAATTTTTGCAATCCGGAAATTAAAAATGGTTTTTATAATCCAAAATATGAATTATTTACAATTATTATCAATCTGGTAGGTAAAAATTGTGTTTACAGTTTAAAATTGGAATTGTTTGCAACAAATTCAAACGTCAAATTAGCAGCTACCTCAGTTTAAAAATTTTCCACTAGGTGGAATCTGGGATGCTCCAATCGTCAATACCAAATTTTTGCACTGTATTACCGTCATTCGTTCCCTTTTCATTCGACGTATTCAATAGTACGTTAAACGTCAAATTCAAATAAAATTCCATCCGCGGTCAATCCGGCGAGTTGTATGTATAATCGACGTGATTATTCCCAAAAGAGATCAAGCATATTCTATTTTTATCACCACCCCATCGGCGACGTAAATTTTTGTTATTTGCAAACATTTCCTTAATATATATCCCGTGTCCATTATGAATTTAATCCGGTTTGTTTTTCCTATCATGCGACTACAAACAAAAATAAAAGTTAAAACATCTTTATTATTTTTATTTTAAGAATGCATATAAAAATATTTTTGTAAAACCATAAATCTTAATTTTTATTTCCCTTTTTGATTATGTATCAAAAAAGTAGAAAAAAAAAATTCTTCATCTTTACCTTTAGTTTCTTTTGTTTGTGTACAACAAAAAGTATTTCTTTAGTATTTTACTACTCACAATTTACAATACACAATCACGTATTACCAAAGCAAGCAAATCCCACTGAATATAGATTCATTCATACATTACACATACAAAAAAGTGTTACAAGATTTGAGAAAACAAATGAATTTTATCGTCTTTAAGAGCTGCTTTGGTTTGATAAAATATTTTGTTTAACTTATAGTAAAATTATTTATTCATATTATTCCTTATCTAAATTTGATTGTATAATTATAACCGCTCTGCGTATGCTCCAGTTACGTTATAAATAAAATGAGTCGAACGTCACAAATGCTGCGATTATTTTACATGTTTAAACATGTGTGTAGAACACGATTATTCAATCGTAATTTACGTCGCCAATATACATCCATATACATACGTCTATATAGTCAAACGGGATTGGTATTGGTTGGTTATTAAAAATTGAAAAGAAAAGACGTAATTTTTATTCTATTTTTAAAACTTCGCTAGAACTATTGATACATTGAGTAACGGTATATATAGTTTTTTGTTTATTATACGTATGGGCGGTCCGTTGCATCGATTAACACAGTAGTAGTGGTATGGTACCATTCTACTAACAATTATGTACGTCGAAATGTAATCAAGTCTATATACAATGAATAATGTTGTTATGAAAATGAAAATATTGAACCAATTAATGGGTGAATTTATGTGAAGTTGTTATATAATCAAGTCTTATTACGATAATTAATCAATTAAGGTTAGCACCTAAGTGTGTGTGAAACTGTTGTAATGTAAAATACCAACCAGGTTTTAGAGTTGGTGTAATTGATGCGTAAACATTTGACTGCCTTTTTGCCAAAACAGTGTGATTTGTCGTTACCTTTGAATGACAAGGGTCTAAAGTAAATATTGGATAGTTTCTAGCAAATCGACGTTAAAGTTTGAAAACGCTATAACTTTTTCATTTATACATAGTTCAAAATTCACCATTTTTCTTAATTATCTTATAATGATTGAAAAAACAAGTGGAGCAATTAGTTTCAGAAGAGTTACATCTGTTGTGATTGCGATATGTTTTTATGAAAGCGGTTCTAATGGATCTTAGAATCTTGTCATTATTAATAAAAACAAAATGTTTTACAAAAAAAAAATATAAGTTCTTTGTTACCTAAAATTAGCCTTCACATCACAAAAAATAGTTTAAATATATAGTATACTATATATTTAAAAAAACGTACAGGTTAATAAATTAACCAAAACCTTCCTTAATTCATATTTGCACTTAGGGTTTAGCAGATTCAATAAAACATTTTTCCAGCGTTTATGTTGTAATTTACTTGTTGATTGTTAACAATTATACTGGATTTAGTAAACTATAATTTTTCACACGTTAGAATTCGAACAAGCAATGTAAATGTCTAAATTTTTATGTAATTCAAGTACAATTAATTTAATTATTTTTATTGACGAGAAGCGTCCAAACACATTAAGAATATTTTTACTACTACATACTACAAAAAATATACAATTAAAAATAAAGAACTGATTTCATTGTTGGCAGATGACGGTTTTTTTAACCCTTGATAGATCTTTTAGGTCGAAGTGTGAGGCGGCTTATCACCCACATTGCCCTTCAATCAATCAATCAACCCTTGATTGACAGTTGAGTTTTATTATTCATTTTAACCCTTGGTTGGCGGTTGTGCGATTAACATTCCGGTCGGCGTTGAAACTCCTGTTTCAACAGACTGCTTAGTACCTTCCCTCGGGAGTGGGAATACTCTAGTAATTGGTCGCTTAATAATACCAGCTTTGGTTTTAAGAGAAACCACTCTCACATTCTTATCGGCTCCAGTATGTAATTGTATGACGCGATCCATCATCCAGGACGTTGACGGGAGATTATCTTGTTTGACGATCACTATTTATAGTTGAATGTTAGGCTTCTGAGAATTCCAAAAACGATTTGTTGAATTCGTTTCCAGCGGGAGAGACGATTCATCTGCATGTCTTGAATGTCCGGTTCAGCTATCCATGTAATCGGGGCGCCGATAATGAAATGTGCTGGTGTGAGTGGTGATAAGTCGTTGGGATCGTCTGACAAGGGAGTGAGTGGCCGGGAATTAAGGCAACCCTCGATTTGTGTGATTAGAGTAGATAATTCTTAAAATAACATTGGTTGATCTCTGGCGACTCTTTTGAGGTGGTATTTAACCGCCTTAACACCCGCTTCCCACAATCCACCGAAGTGAGGGGCACTTGGTGAAATTAATTTCCACATACTATTTTCGTAATCGCAAAAATTTTGATTTAATTCATACGTTGTCTGTCTTGTAAAAAATGAGTGTAACTTATTAAGTTATGTGACCGAACCTACAAAATTCGTACCATTGTCGGAAAATCAATGTTGTAAAATGATGACCTTTCGGAATTAATATTTGATAGCGTTGATCAAAATTCAAATGTGCATTTTTGATGCGACCTCCCACGCGAAGAAGGCCATTTTTATCAAGAAATGGTGAAAGATTTTTTATTTGACTTTTATCATCCAGCGGCTTGTTGTTATTAATAGTTCGAATTTCATGATTAAATGTTTGCTGCTGTACGAGTTTAATTAGGCGTAAGCAATATGCTGTTACACATACCAACTTTGTAAATGAATTGCCAAATCTTTCAATTAACTCAAAAGGTTGTTCAACAGTGGTCGTGAATGTTTCGATTGATCTTTTCTCAATGACACTGATCGATGATAACTGTAAATCTTTGATTGGCCATTCAGACTATGGAAATTTCAGATATTCGGGGACCGTTCGAAGCGTATTCGAATGAAGATCTTTTGGCATAACTCCCGGCGATGCTAAATCGGCTGGGTTGCTTGTAGTGTCGATATGATGCCAGTTGTAATTTGATGTAAGTACTTGTATTTCTGACACCCGGTTTGCAATGAATGTCTTTAGTAGATTACATGCAGTATGTATCCAAGCGAGCGTGATCATAGAATCTGTCCATAAATGGATGGATTCAATGTTGAGCTTAAGCGAAGTTGTAAGAAGCGAAGTTGTATAACTCCAAACGTGAGATTATTTGGGACTTGAGAGGTGTTACTCTTCTTTTACTGCATAAAAGACTGACTAATATTTCGTTGTTTTCATCAATGCATATCTTAAATAAATACACGCTCCGTACGCCTTTTCGCTAGCATCTGAGAATCCGTGTATTTCGACACTTGTTGGGTAAGAGGTCAGAACACATCGTGGAAGTTTAATGGTTGTAGTGGTATTGAATTGATGTCTGTACTCCTTCCAAAAATTCTCGTCATCAGCTGATACCGAATCATCCCAGTCTAGATGGAAATGCCAAAGATGTTATATAAAAATCTTAGCTGTGACGATTATGGGAGCTAGGAGACCCAAAGGATCGAATACGCTAGCCAGCTTAGATAGTACAATTCGGTTCGAGATTGTTTGGCACGAATTTCTTGTTATTGGCTGATTATAAAACATAAAAACATCTTTGTCGGGATTCAAGATCAAACCTAATGTTTTTATAGTTTGATTGGACTCGGCTGTATCGATTTGATCTCCTTCCGATTCTGGAATACAGTCATCTTCATAGAAATCGCGGTTAGCTGCTTTTGCTGGTGGAAACCTTTCTCCTTCGTCAATTGCAAACTGATTCAGGGTGAGCGTGGTTAGAAATGGCGCAGAAGATGTTCCATACGCCACCGTAGCTAACTCATATGTCGAATTTTGTTCATCTATTTTGGGTGTCCATATGATTCTTTGTAGACAACGCTGATCCTGATCGACGAGAATTTGACGGTACATCTTCTCGATGTCCCCGGTAAATACCACCTTAGACTTGCGGAATTGAAGTATAATCGAGAATAATTCGTCTTGAGTTCGAGGCCCCACCATCATTGCATCATTTAGTGAAATTCCTGTGGTTGAATTCGCCGATGCAACGAAAAACAACGCGTAATCGTTGTTGTGCTTTGAATGTAATAACTATGTAGTTCTTTGAAGTTAGTTGTGTCATCCTCGACCTTATTCATGTGTTTGAGTGCAATGTATTCGCTCATAAATTCATCGTACATAAATTTGAAGGCATCATTATTCTGTAATCGCTTCTCTAAATATTTGAACCGCTGCAATGCGCATTGTTTCGTATCGCCCAGTTGTATAATATTAGGACGAAGTCAAAGTTGCCCAATGTACCTCCCTTGTGAGTTATGTTTGTGTGTATCAACGAAATGTTGCTTACAAACACAGGTTACTCATCTGAATATTAAAAAATAGCTCGGCCGCAATAAGAGCATCTATTTCCCTTGGTACATTGAATTCAGGATCGGCTAAAATAATATCCTCTGGAATTGTAACGGTGCTCTTGGGTTTGTATCTTGATGGAAGATTCGCTGTTATATTCGGTATAATCAAAAAACGAACCTCCGCACTGAAGTTGTTAATATGTGATTTTAATTTTGTTGTGACACAGGCTTTAATGTATGTTGATAATCCATTTAGACCGTTAATTGGAAGCTGTATTGTTTGATAAGGCATGCCCAGCTGATTCTGAGTCTAAAAGCACTCTGCACTTGACGTATTCACAATTATTATTCATTACTTGAATTATAGCTGTTGAGAGTATTACTTGTTCGGTCGTGGTGAAACAATTTGAAACTAACGTTTTGGGTGTTACATTGACCGTTAATAATTACTTGAGATGTTGGCGTTGAAGTCGGCACATTCACTACCGCATTATCGGATTGATTTGTTGAATCACCAGACGTTTCGTAGAAAGCATCTGGATTGTGCAACAAGGTGTTATGTCGTTTGCGGCATATTTTGCAGGACGAAGATCTACATTGTGGGATTTGATGTCCTTTACGAAGACAATATTCACACAACTGAAGCTGTTTAATTTTTTGCAACCGTTCAGTTGGTGTCAGTTTGAGCAATTGCTCACATTGTTGAATGTAATGACTAGTCGATTTGCATATATTGCACATAGTGCAAGGTTGGCTGGATGTTATCATGAGTGTACGTGATGCTGAATTAGATATTGTGTTTGATGATGATTTACGTGTTGTATTTGTATTATTAACACGATTTCCGATCGTATGTACCGTTCTATTTAATATTCGAGCTCTATTGTTAAGGAATTCCAACAACTTAGTCCAAGTTGGTGCTTCATGATTTGACTGTGACATTTCCCAAGCCCTACGCGTGTCCGGGTCCAGGCGAGAATTCATTATATATATGATATTACTATCCCACTGATTGACGGGCTGATTTAAAGATTTTAAAGCGGCTAAATGACTGCAACAGTATTGTATGAGGCGGCACAGCTCCAACGAAGTATTTGGTTTCATTGTCTATAATTGAAATATCTCGTGCTTGCTTTGTTGTATTGTGATTTGTGAAATTAATAATGTGTATACGCCATTGTACGTTTCAATTCAATGCTCGTTGCTTTGTAAAACCAATAATGGCCGACCATGCGGATTGATGTATCCGGCTTGCACGGACCAAAAACTATGTTGTAATTTACTTATTGATTGTTAACAATTGTACTGAATTTAGTGGATTGTAATTTTTCATTCGTTAGAATTGAAAAAACCAATGTTAATATCTAAATTTTTATGTAATTCTAGTACAATTAATTTAATTATTTTTATTGACGAGAAGCGTCCAAACACATTGAGAATATTTTTACTACTATTACAAAAAAAAATCATGCCGTAAAGTGGCGAATATGAGAACAAACAAAAAATTAAAAATAAAGAACTGAAGTTCATTTGATTGTTGGTAGATGACGTTATTTTTAACCCTTGATTGACAGTTGAGTTTTAATATTATTTTTAACCCTTGGTTGGCGCGGTTGTTCGATTGACAGTATATACTCCATTAGCATTCCACTGGAAAATAAATTTTAGCATTTACTGTACATCGTTTAACTTTAGCGTAGATAAGATTGATTTAGCCATTACAGTCTTAGATTTGCTTGTAACAAAAACGGATTCTTCTTTTTCATCGTCTCGTACCGTGACCTCGTTCAGGTAAGCTTATATTCGCAGTTTGTTACTCCATGTCTGCATGAGAAAACTTATAGTGTATTTCCGGAAAATATTGCATACATTTTAAAGTGCTAACTTTAGTAAATGGCACTACTTTGTAATTAAATAATTAGGAAGTTGCTTGGTAATCCTTAAAATCCGTCCTTTTTTGCTTACGACTAACCAACTTCAATAAATGAATTAGGCATATTGGAGAGTATATTTCAGTTTTTCTCATATCTTTTTCGATAAGTGAATGGACACGATCAATTTGTTGGATAAAAGAATGTTCCTGTACGTTCCTGAAACTCATGAATCGCTCCATAATATTATATTCGCCAACACATTTTCACTAACCACACATTCCAATATTTTGTTCAACGCACTGGCAATATCATTTCCAGCTCTACCAGATAATGATTCATCCCATATTGCACAGTAAACTTGATTAGCTAATGAAAGTTTTGCTGTGAGATTATAAACATTTAGCTTACGCCTGTAGAAAAGTGAGCTTATTTCAGCTCTAAAACACGTGACCACATTTTGTAGATCGAAGCTCAATAGAGGAATAACACCACTTTTGTCTGCTTCTCTTTCTTTTCATCGAGGTGCATTTAAGTCGACACGTCTTAGAGCAACTAGGACCTTCTTGCTTACGTTTTTCTTCTTTACGTCATTTTGTAATGATTGCACGATTTCGTTCAAGACCCACAGCTCCTGATTTATTTTCCGTAATGCTATCCTCAGGACCTGAATTTGAATACGGTGTTCTGATTGATCTGATATATGTTCAGTTCCAAACTGGTCTTGAATATCGCATTGAGGCTGAAGAAATTGCCCATCTGTATTATTTGATTCAGTTTATTTAGTGGTAGATGGCTCAATGTCATGTGAACTTGCATTATTGTTAACTATTTCGTTTTCTGTTGATTTAAAGAATACATTTTTTCAGTTCATACAATTATAGGAGAGTTTTTAACTGTAGCAGCATCTTACCTGACTTACTACATTGAATTGAATAATTGCTTGATGCAATAATATTCTTCGCTTGAATTTGTTGTTGGGCAAGCTTTAACATTAATTGTCCTCGACATTCCATTATCAAAATCACTTTATTACATTGAAGATACGATCACAACACTACGAGTGCCTAGGATCTACGTACTATTCCCTTCAACATTCAAAACTAAACTAAATTAAAAGATACAAATAAAGTTTTAAATGTATGTTTCAATGCACAATGTGTAAAGAAAATAGAAAAATGTGCACCGTTATTTCTGTTAACAAGGTCCTATTCAAAAATTTTTCGTTTCTTCACAGTTAATTTGTGTTACAAGGTTCTAAGTACAAAATATAGAACCTTGTGCAGTCTATGAGTGTAAAATTGTTGCTAGATAGAACTTTGTTATTTTAAGAAAAACCGTTATAAATGCTCTCAAATCGCTCAATGACGTTGCGATTTGGTAGCCAAAACCGATCATGAGTAAAACGTCATCAATAACTCATGTGTGTGACGGACATTGTTTTTGAAATAAAAAAAATGCGTCAATTACTAAGAAGAAATAAAACAAAAGAATTTGCAATATCAAAGCACGTTTGATCATGGTCAATATTTAAATTGTGCAGCTGTTATAGATATGTAGTACATAATTCATATCGCTTTTTAGGTAAGAGGGGGTTACTTGCTATATTGGGATTATTCTGCGATTATAAAATACGTAAAATATCTTAATTTGCGGCAAAACAAGTTATTACATAAATTATGTTTGACTATTGATTGGGTAAAGTATCATCAGGCAAAACTCTTTTAACTCTAATAGCTGCAATTAATGTTATTTTTTTGCTGACACTGACAAGCATACTTTCACTAAATATGTATTGCAAAAAAAAAAAAAATTAATGAATCCCACCTGAGAAAGATTTATTAAGAATTAACCTATTTACATAGAGTTCACCAAATTCATCTCGTGCAGATTTTAAAATTAATTTTTTTTCTTCGCTATTAACATTTAAGAGTTATCTAATGCCAAAGATATTAGAGTCATACCTACAGTATATAGTACGAAGAGATATTGCAATAGGGAGAGTAGTGAACTTGAATCATCCGTGTCGTAACATAAACGCGATTTTTGTAAGTGAATGTAGATTTTGAACCGTTCGTGTGGTGTACAACAAGCAAAAACGAGTTCTTCCCATACAAGTGAAGCACATCATGCCATAAATATGATAATTTCGTGTTTTTTTCTTTGCTTGCGATATTAAACCGATTAAAGATGAGATACGATGCTATGTTTATGAAACAAATGTAAGTCGATTAAATTCAATTAATTGTCTTAAGTAAAGCAAAAAAAAAACAAAAATCTAAATTTACATATTTATCTAAAGATGTGTAAATTGCATGAAGACGATACCCTCGATACAATGTATGTGAAGTAGGTTAGAAATTTAGATGTCAAAAATTGCATATATGAAGCAAATCTTTTATTTTGCTTAACGTTTAAATGTTACCTCGGATTATTTATGTTTATGCATATACCTAAATGTATATCTTATAAAATTGGTGATGATGATGATGATGATGATGAAATATCTTACACCATGAATTTCTTATTTTTTTGTTTTGCACATGTAAAATATTTGAGAGCAATATATGTCATGTGTGTATAGTGTGGGCGGGTTACATTTTTGTTTGTGGCAGCGATTAAGATTTTATCGCTTTAAGTATTATGTTTGAAAATTTTAATATATGCGGCGTCCCGGATGATTAAGTGTTGAAATGTTAAATATTTTGAATTATAAACATTTAATTCTTCTGCATCGTTTCAAATACATATTACAAATTAGCTTATAAATGTTTTATTAGCCCACTAGGTTGTCCTCATATTATGTATAAAATAAATTGGTTTATTTACAATTATCATTGTTAATAGCGTGATTTAGAATCGTATTTCAAAAACTTTCGTCATTTCTCTATATTGTGTGAGTCATATCGAGTCACAGTATGGACGGAGGGTGTTTGCAATTGAGACTGAAACTAAGTATATATTGAAAGAAATTTTAAAAGTTGTTTCACAAATTGAAGAATTTTCCTCTAGTTCACCTGACTTAATGGAAAATGGCCTCATATTTCTGTGAAACATGATTGTTGCCATTTTACTTTACAACCTCATGCGGGAATCTGTCAGAAATGTTCAAGTTCAAACAATATATTAACCGGATGCAGAAATTACAGGCAACTAGCTAAAATACGTAAAAAATCGGAAAGATTCCGGAAAGTTGTACCTAGAGCTTTTTAATATGAATCGAATAAACCCAGTCCGGTGTCATTGCAAAAAAAACTGCTTAAAATCGCGATTTTTTGTAATTGCTTTTATCTCTTCGAAAAAAAAATATTTTTCAACGAAACTCGGTGGAAGGGTAGCCCTTGGCATCTTAAAATGTTCTTTAATTGTTGAACTAACCCGCATAACAAGATTTTTATTTTGTCGTTGAAGTGTATAGATGTGTTTTGTCTTAATTTGAAAGATTTAATATTTGTTTAAATCTATTATTACAAATTTTATTGTTTTATATACTGTGGACAATAAACTGTTTTAAGTTTGGAGAAATGCTACAATTGTGCTAAAACTATTTAATGTGTGACTAAAAGTAGTAAAATATAAATGTGTTACATTTTGCTTCATAGTTATTGTTGTTTGTGCAGGTTCATCTAGAAATAGATCGTAAACTGAGATCCAATCTGCTTATTTGTAACCATGTCATTAAATTGTGTGCAATGTAATGAAACAATGACAACTTTTTCGTTACGTGTGAGAATTGTGATAATTATTACCAAGAAAAGTGATCAACTTTTTCAGTCGCTCCGGCAAAAATGTGCAACAATTCAGCTAACAATTAATAGGCAATACTTGTCATACCGTTAAAAAAAACTTTGAACAATGAGCGAACAAAGTATTTAGTAAATTGGATTTTATTACAAATAAATTTGAACCATTTTTTACGAACTTCAGGAATGTGAGTGCTAAACATTTATCATCTCAGAAAAATATTGAATCGGGGGATATCAGCATTCAATCAACAATTATAAAATCGTCGGAATGGATCCCAGTGAATTAAATGTTCGTTCCGTTGCTCAACAAACTTACTTTGTAACTAACTACCTATCTTTCATATGTCAATTTTAGAAGATTGTATATTTCGAACTATTACAATGAAGTTAAATATACCTGGAGATGATCTGTCTTGAACATAGAGGCCATCAGAAGTTGCAATTTTACCTTTTGTCAGTTATAATCGAATAAACCACCCGGCTGTGGACTTGTCGATGCCTTCTTACCCAAATGTAAAATTTCATCATAATCGGTTGAGAAATAGGCCAGTTCCATCAGACTTGGCCATATTCCAGAACTTCTTTCAAAAATCATTTTAAAACCTTATTCCCAATGCACAATCAGAATTTCATCGTAATTGGTTGAGAAATAGGCAAGCTCCATTATACTTGGCCATATTCCAGAACATCATCCAAAAACTCATTTTAGAATCCCATTTACAACGCACATGTCAAATTTCCTCATGATCGGTTAAGAAATAGACAACCTCCATCGTACTTGGTCGTATTCCAGAACTTTTTGTAAAAATCATTTTTTTATCCTATTTCTAATGCACAAGCCGAAATTCATCATAATGGGATGAGAAATAAGCAAGTTCCATCATACTTGGTGATATTCTAGAACTTTATCCAAAAATCATTTTAGAATCCCATTTCCAATGCACATGTCAAATTTAATCATAATCGGTTAAGATATAGACAAATTCCATCATATTTGGCCATATTCCAGAACTTTATCTAAAAAGTATTTTAGTTAGTCGGTTGAGAAATATAGACAAGTTCAATCATACTTGGCCATATTCCAGAACTTTACCAAAAATCTTATACATATGCTGTATATACTCGTATATAGACAAACACTCACTTATATCGATTGCTCAACTGCTCACTGAACACTAATCCAACCTAAACTCAACCCCAATTAAACCATCAAACGGACCCTAACTCAACCCTTAACCCAAACGCAAACTCTCTTTCAATTCAATCCTCAAACCAGCATATATAAAACATTAGCCAACTGCTCACTGTATCGTAATCCAACCCCAACTCAACTCCAACTCTACTTGAACTCAACCTGCAAATTGGCCCCTAATTTAACCTTCAACTAAACTCTAAACTCAATGCTCAACTCAATATTCCAACCAGCAAATATAAAAAATTGATAAATATTTCTATAATCAGGTATTTTGGGTCAATTCGTAGGCAGGTACTCGACCCTCTTGACACACAGGTTCCAAAAGCTTTTCAAATCTCGGCCTTGATCATAGAAACAAATTGGAAAAAAAATTTCCAAATCGAACAAGCCATTCTCGAGATACCATGGGCACAGACATAGAAACATCCAGACATCCAGACATCATCCATTTTAGACTCAGGGACTTTCGAAACGTCGAGAAAAGTGGTTTTAGACCAACCAAATTTTTAATCATTTTGAAGTAATTATTATTATTGATTTAATTATTATTAATGAGGAGGATAATGACAGGACAAAATATTTTAATCAAGTTTCAGTGCCATCGATGTCTGACCACTATTTGATTTATATAATGTATAAGCATTTCTTATCGATCACTTATCGCATAGTTTTGGATTCTTTGAATTTTTCTGTAAATTTTATGAAATTTGGGAAAATTTTCTTTGACGCTATCTCGAGTTATGGTCTTTAGAAATAATCCTTATGGCAGATTCGCGAGCACTTATCGCATAGCGTTGGATTCGTTGAAGTTTTTTCTACGGTTTGTGAGATTTTCGAAAATTTTCCATAACGGAATCTCGAGTTATGGTCTTTAGATGTAATCCTTATGGGAGGTTCGCGAGCACTTATCGCATGGCGTTAGATTCGTTGAAGTATTCTCTAAATTTTATGAAATTTTGCGTTACGCTGCCTCGAGTTTTGGTCTTCACAAATAATCATTAAGGCAGATTTACGAGCACTTATCGCATAGCTTTGGGTTTGTTGAAATTCTCTCTAAATTTTATGAAATTTTTTAAAATTTTCCATAACACTATCTCGAGTTAAGCTCTTTAGAAGTTATCCTTATGGTCGATTTGCAAGCACTTGTATAGTGTTCGATTCATTGAACTTTTCTATACAATTCGTGAGAGTTTAAAAAAAAATAAAACTACTAAATTTTGTGGAAATTTTGATAAATTTTGTGAATCAAACGCTACGCGATAAGTGCTCGCGAATCTCACTTAAGGATTACTTCTAAAGACCATAACTCGAGATAGCGTCATGGAATTTTTTCGAAACTCTCACTATCGGTCTTTTTTCGATAAAGAAAAACTCCTTGACACGACATCTCTAACAGTACTGAGATGGCGAGTTTTTTCAAGAAAGTCCTGTATATACTGTGTTTTCGATTATTAATTAAAATATTTGTGAGCTTTTGAAATGGAAAAATTACAATTTTCGGTTTTTAAAGGTCGCATAGTCAGTAGTCACGAAATATTAATAATAACGAGAAATTTTATTTATTTAACCAATTCATTCTCAGACGTAAAAAAAATAGGACCATTTTTGGACATACTTCGCGCCCGTCGACAAATACGTGAAGTTTGTCCTCAGTTTGTCCCAAATTTTGTTTTTGTAATTTTATGACAAAGTTTGGACAAACTTCACAATTAAATGCTAATCGTGTAAATTGTATCTTGCTGAATAATTTGTTTTTGTCTTTTTTTAACAGTACTGTCAAATTATAATTAAACAAATAAATACAATTTTCTTTTTAGTTTAGCAATATTTCATTTCCGGGTATTGGAAAATAGTGTAGAAAGGCGAAGGTAAGACGTTTGCGTTTAATAACACTACGATAAATACCTTCCAGCGCTATTACAGGCTGCTGCAAATTTTGGTGCATCAAATCGTGAAAGATTTGCAAACAAATATGCGGGAAACACAAAGAAATACGGCAACTCAACAAAACGTAGGGTTATCGACAAAACGTAGGACACGACTTTCGTCTCGGAATATCTCAAATTGTAGTTTCGAGATGCGTGAATACAGTAGGGAAAGCCATTGAAGCCATTTTAAGTGACCATTTTATAAAATTTCCTCAAAATGAAATTAAGTGATTTTTTATGTTAGTTACAACATAGTTTTATAAAGAAAATTTCAATTTGCAGATTCCATGAAAAGTTTGGTTTTCCGGGCGAAATCTGTATTGTCGCGGATAATTATAGATTATTACCTGCAATTCGAATCCCTCACTTTTTTTTTTTTTTTTAGGATGGGTGTTCGTTGCCCAGAGCACTGCGGCAATTGGCCATTGAGGCCTATTGTGCATCCCTAGAGATTTCCTTACGTGAGATATAGGTCTATATCCCTGATAAACGCCGCTACCTGATGCATATCCAGTGGGTCGGCGTTAGGCCACTGGATTATGCGGATGATAGCATCGCATGTGAATAGTAGGTGGGGCTTATAGATGTATTCATCTCCATCACAGATCGTAATCAGTTGATGGAAAATCCCTTTTGTATTCCGCCCCTGTCCGGATTCGGACCCGGTACCTCTAGATCCAAGCGCCGCAGCTTTAACCACTCACTTACCATCAAGAATAATAATTGGTTTTGGTGGCTGCCGTGATCAAGGAAAAAACAGACTTGCTGAATAATTATCATTTATAAGGCCGTACGTTTGGCATAGGATATATTACCATACCGTCTTAAGTAAGTGAACACGAGAATATTTTTGTATAGAATCAGTAGTGTTAAGAGTGGAGGAAGCAATCTCATAGTGATCATTTAGTTAATTCAGTTTTTTTATCTTTATTATACATCAGCACTTAAACAAAGTTTCAAGGAGGTTCAGAGTAAATTTCCACCCCGATCCGACGAGACCCTAGCCAAAGCATGTGTGCTGACTCAGATATTCCTTATAATATTTCTATGTTGACGGGTCGCTTTGTCTTGCAATTAAATTTACCTGAGTTGCAGAAGGCGGTCCCTTAACAAGCTTACGAGATATATATATATATATATATATATATATATATATATATATATATATATATATATATATATATATATATAAATATAAATATATATATATATATATATCTATATATATATATATATATATATATATGTATATATATATATATATATATATATATATATATATATATATATATATATATATATATATATATATATATATATATATATATATATATATATATATATATATATATATATATGGGTATATTTTTAAATATTAATGATATTATTTGCCACCAGAAAAGTATTTTAAGTCAATTTAGAAATTTAATTCGATATTACGCGGTAATCTATTCATTTTGTCTTGACCCTATTACTACCACGCTATATTAGTAACGTAAACTACCTAGTTGTGACTCTGAGACACACAGTCAAATTGCTCATTTCATATGGCGAATTCATTTATTTTATTTTAATATTGTACATTTGCAAATAATTCAAGAACAACATTTAGGATTATATATTTTTGATTATATTTTATGAGCACACCACCGTTTTAAGAGAATGCTCATTGCACACATTTTTTTGGCATATTTTGCAAATTTGTTTGGAGGAACGCCCTTTAGTATAGGAACAGAGGTAGCAGCGTCGTCGTTTATTTAATCCGAAATTTCGGATATGGTAGCCTCAGTATTTGCTGATAAGGTACTTAAAACTTCATGTATTGTAGCCACGCTAGTCTTTGATAAAACTTCTGACTTCGAAGCTTTATATTTGGAATGACTAAGTCGTTCACCAAATCTTTCAAAAATAGTTGTCGACGAGAATTTAGTTTTGTTTTGTTCCAATCGGGATATAGATTTAGCTATATGACTTTTGCTGCAATACCGCACACATCAACAATGTTAAAAAATTGCGCAAGAGGCCATCTCCGTGTTTTACGGTTTACTGAAAATCCAGCTCTGTTCTTCTTAGGAACATAGCTCACCAGAGTCATATTCCTTCGAAATCCAAATACATTCGTTTCGTTTTGTCTTGAGTTATGAGGAATCAAGTTAGTTGGAATACATCGCTTATTTTTGCGTAGTGTACCAACACAAGTAAATCTATTCACTAGCAAACGTTGCGCTAATTCAAAACTTTTAAAATAATTGTCGAATGTAATGTTTCGGTTTGTCCTTTCAAATGGTGCGCTTAACTCTTCCACAACTTGAGTAGCTAGATTTTCGGCCCGGGTGGAACCTTCCTTTTCTAGGCTAAGAATAACTACTACTAGAATCACAAATCCACCATATTTGTCTGGTTTTGATGGAATCGGCATATAGTGCTTTAGTAGGTTTTTATTAATCAAATTCCACGCGTGCCTTATTAGCGCAAATTTATCTTTAGATCTGCGTATTGATCTTGTTGATTTGTCATCAAATCGTAAATGGCGCAGCAAAGCATCGAACCTATTTTTTGACATGCACGCACGATAATTAGGGCTTCCAAATAGTTGATCCCAAAATTCAAAATAATCTGTTATGCCTTGGTGATGGAATCCAGCCTCGATCAGTAACTCTATAAATACCCGAATTTCCATTAAGTCGGTCATTTTCCATTGCGTGCCAAGTAAATGACTTTCTTGTAGATTGGTGTATTTTACAATAATATTTATTATTTCGTCTGTGAGAAACAGTGAAAATGCGTCATCATGGTTATCTATTTATGTATACCAGGCGGTAAAATTACTTTATTTATTAATTACTTTATCGACTTTGTGTTTTTAGTATAGACGACCATTCAGTTCCAACTTTCCCAACGAATACGTTCTCCATATCTGTATCATCTTCTTCTCCACTGCCTGATGCTTCATCCTTTATTTCGGACGAAGTCTCTAGCACATCTACTTCACTATCTGATAAATCAGAATCTAATTCTTCATTGGATTCTACGACACTTTCGTCCTCGCTCCTTTCTTCAAGAGCATTTCTGACTTCAGTATCCGTTACACTTTTCAAACCTCTAGCCATTCTTCAAGATATAATTATATAATATTTCAATATTATTATGATGGATCGATAATTACATTTTACGTTACCTGTATTATTCTATAACCTAGAACGTTTATCAATAATAAGTTATTTTATCACTGTGGAAAATATCACTTGAATAAAAAGAAAAACACATACACTAACCGATAAAACTGGCAAACGAACTTCTAACTAAACATTAACAATGACTGAAAATGTAATATGTAATTACGTAAATATATATTGTAGAATACAAGCAGACATGCTTGATCTTGTCGAAACTAAAAAACTAAATAGAAATATAGAATAGTAAAATAACACCTGCACAATTTTTCTATTTAGGAGAGGAGTAAGCGCAAGCGCAACACGTGCAATTATTATTATTTTTTAAGCTATTCTCGAATTATTCGATCAAGTGTCTGAGAGTTACACCGTGGCAGTTTATGTAATTTTTACAAATTCAGGATCAAAAATAATAATTATAAAATTCAAAAACGTAAAAAAAATCTATTTTTTGATAATTTATGGACCAATAATGGAATACATATTGGTGGTTGAATAGTATACATACAGAAGGGTTGAATAGTATACATTACATCGAAAAGGTGGTTGAATAGTATACATTACATCGAAAAGGTTCGACATAACCTTGGAAAATAGATCAACAAATTGATATTACTTCTTTTTATGAAAATGACGACTTCAAATTTTGTGAACAGTTAGATGATGAATTTTCAAATTTATCATCAACCAAACAAAAAAAAATCGTCGGTCCCGTTTTTGAGAAAATTTGTTTGGTAATTTGCTCTTCCACTGCAAACCCTCTATTTTACATTCGAATAGAGCTAAAAGTTAACACAAACTGCTCATTACCAAAATCTATCTTTGTACAAAATTTCGACCAAAACTATCAATATTTGTGAGAATGAGAGGCAAAAAAAAATAATAAAAATGTATGACTGGAAGGACAGAAGGACGGACACGACATTTTTCGTTTGTTCGTTGTTTGTGTTTATTCGTTACAAAAAAAAAAAATAATAATAAATTGGCCGAGTTTGCTTGCTTTCAAATTTGGTTCTTTTTCGTTTTTTCGTTTTCTCTTGCAAATTTTCAAGTAAACTCGGGCTGACTTGAAAACATGAATTTCAAATTTGAATGATTTTGCAATGTTCGGCGACGGCCGAACGTATGTATACTAGTATTTTTTTAATGAAAAATGTAAATATAATCAACTGCAACCCATGTAAGTTTCAGCCCTTGGGGGTTTGGCATCTATTCGAGGGGGGGGGGGGCAAAGTTGAGTAGATTAATCTACCAGCTCCGTAACCTTCCTTTAGGATGTGCATTACGTAAGCTGTTCTGGTCATGTATTAGGCAGATGCGTCATGGGTACAATTGTGTAACCTGTTCACAATTCGCAAATGTACGTGCTGCCTCCTCATGGCAACCACTGGTAACTAAGGCCATTTGGTACATTTTGGCCATTTGGCACAGGCTAAAGTACGGCGCTAAAGGAGAAAATCTTGACAAAAAACCATAATCTAAGGTGGAACAGCATATGCCGATGGATGAATGGCTGATAGGTTAATCAGTCCAAAATATGTGGATTCTGGATACCAGGCACCCTCCAGTTTTATTTAGCCTTCCTGTATTAAAACTGTGTGACCTACAGGCGATTTGCAATTTCTAGCAACTCGCTCGTAAAAGTAAAATCAAACAGAAGACGGGGGCAGGGGTAGGAATATACGGGAATGGGAAAGCCCTCTCGAAGTCCTTGGGCTCCAATGCTACCAATTATCAAGTTTATTAAGAACTTAAATATTGACTGGACGGATAATTAAGTAGGGTCTGGCACAATAGATCGTTTAGGTCGCAGTGAGAGGTGGCTAATCGCTCACATGGCCCTCCAATAATAATAATAAGTTTCAGCCCTTAATGGGTCAATGTTAGGTCCGAAGGTTTTTCGGAGAAACCGATTTATTAAAGAAAATTTAAGGGCCAACCCCGTATTTATAAATGCCCCCGTGTGTGATTTATTCATATTTCACGAAAACGTGTTATTTTCGAAAAAATCAACTTTTACAAAAATTCTTGAATATTTTAAGATAATTATTTTTAATAATTTTTTTGTTCTAACTATTTTTTTGTTTTTTTTAACGAAACAAACTGTTTTTGGCCAACTTTATTGCTATTTTCAAATCATGTATAATTATGAGAGCATCAGATATTGCATTTTGGACTCATTTCCAATTCCATAAAATTTCTCCAAATTTTTGTAAAAGAGTTGCTGGCGAAAGTAGCTTTATGAAATCGCGGTAAACAATCAAGCTACAAGAACAAATTGAAATCCTATAGAAATAAATTTGGGTGAAAAACTCGAAAACTATAAATTAAATCATCTTGTTTTTTTACAGGTAAATAGGTACTATCGGGAACAGCCGGCCAATGGCCATAGCGACAAATTATCCGTCCTCAAAATAAAGATCCATAGCATTGGTTCGAGGTATTCCTGGAAATTGCCTATATACCTTCTTCGAAGAAAGGCCATTTTATCAATTGTGGAGGTCTATTGTGGATTATTTGTGGCCGATTCTGGCCAATTTAAACTATTTGTAATATCAGTAAAGTTATTCACTACAATCATCGCATAAACCGAAAAATTTGTTTCAATAAAACTGCACAATTAGAAAGGTGCGAAATACTTAGACATAAAAAACTTAGGTTTTCTAAAATTGGATTTCTTCGGTTGACGTACACGGTTGCACATATTTTGCAAATAATAATAATTGTACATAACCTAAATATTTTTTTGGTTGATACCCCATTAGTCGAAATATAAAACTAAACATAAATTGATTTATTTTCTCTTAAATAAAAAACGGAAAACAGAACGAATTGTTGTTGTTTTATTTTCCACCATTAAACAAGGATTAAGAAAATTTTTATGAATTTTCACGGAAAATATGTGTTTTTTACATTTTCCGCTTTCTATCGTTTCGCTATCTGTACTATAATACATTCCGTATTGTTATTGTTATAATACCGTTTAAAGGTAATTTTCTTTTTTCTATATCAAAGTAATACTATAAGAAGTTAAAATTTGATTTTATTTTTGTTTTGTTTTCCACACTTTTCCTTTTGTTTTCTGTTGAATTAAATTAGCGCGAATTTTATGATCTTGATAAAAAAAGAAAAGTTGGTTTTCCTTAGCTCTATATATGTATGTAGTTGAGAAATGGAAAATTACGATTCTACGGTTATCAGCTGGATTTTATATGTAAATTAGGCAAAATGTGTGATAAAAGTTTTATAGTTTTTGATAATTTGCTTTTGTGATTGTGTTTTTGATAGTATACAAAGTGAGAACAATTTTATTGTTACATTTTTATGGATGCCAAAGGTTGTAAGAAGTGTGCGGTAAATTGTGATTTAATGGTGATGACGTCGTTAAAAAGACGTCGTATAGAAAAATGTACGTAGGCATGTACATAGATATATCATTAAATACTATATGGGTAGTAAAGCGTACCAATTATAGTTATTCATTCCGATCTCTTTAATGACGATGAAAATATGCAAAACGTCATATAATGCGACTCTTGGTGCTTCTTTGTAAATCATCCGATGAACTTGATGTTGATATTTTAACTTGAAATTGTAAAGGAAAGTTTAATTGTAGCAATGGAACATAAACTTACACTAACTAGCCAACTATCAAGTAACCGAAAATTTACTTTATCCTTAAACAAAATGTTCTCAGCAATAATTTTTTGAAATGTACTTTTTTTCCACTTGGTCGGACTACCGAGACTCTAAAACATTTAAATAAGCAAAATTACTAAAGTTGCACTAAAAAAATTAAAAAAAAATATTTAGAACTAAGCTCAAGAACTGACTTGGCTAGTGACTATAGTATGTTTATCAATAAGATGTTTTGTTTTATATTGAAAATATCGTTGGTTTATTGTAAGTAGTTTCAATTGACTTTGTAACGAAACTAAGAGGCATCAGCGGATACCAATAAGTAATTGGTCCCGAAATAGTGCTGTTCGTCACTAAAATTATGCATCATCTAATCATTGCTTTGACGTGGTCATATTTTTGCCGGCTAAGGCTCAGGGAGTGGGGTGGGGTTTGCTAAAGTTGAATAGATGCTAGTGGACCACGGGGATAGGGTTCAATACAAGAATGACACTAGGAATGGGAATCAAGGCATGGATCTACCTACCAGAACACACTGCACGACACTTACCAAATCATCCTCATAACATAGCTATCAGCCACTCATCCTGAAAATGAACAGTCCGGAAATTCGAACGAAACGAGAAAATAAAGTAACCGTTAAACAAAAATGAAAATTAGTTAATAAGACAATAAATTTATTATGCATTTAAATGAGAAAACAATTCAAGAAAAATGTGAATAAACAATTTCATTGAAAATTTTCTAAGCCCATGACGTCATTAACCCACTAATTAACTTAATAAATTAAGTTATCAAACCATAAAATATGGTGTACGGTCAGTACCTTCATGCGTCACATTACGCAACGCAGATCCAATAGCATGAATATGCAAATCCAAAACTGTGTGATCCTCTTTTATCTAAGACCGTATGGCCGATAAAATGCTGCGATTCACTCTTTCTGAAGCATTCGGTTGGGGCGATTACTTAGGAGTAAGAATTTGCGATTTACCACACTTCTGTAAGAAATCTCGGAAAATTTTGGAGGTAAATTGCTTACCATTATCACTAAAGATTTGTTCGGGAACGGAGTAGACATTTATCACTCGGTTTTCAAGAAATTTCACAACATTATTACTATTGGCATCTCGCATGGGCTCGAGCAGCACAAAGCGGCTAAGGTGATCTAAGACGACAAATAAATAGGTATTACCTTGTTGAGATCGCGGATATGATCCCATGAAATCAATATAGAGTTTTTGGAAAGCTCTCGATACCTTAGATTGATGACCCATTGGTGGTCGTGTTACGGTATTTGTTGCTTAACTTGCATTGCAAATTTGGCAATTTATGATAAATTCGTGCACATCACTAGCCATTCTAGGCCAATGATAATGTCTTCTTAAAACATCTAGTACCTTACGAACTCCTAAATGTGGAGAATTTGGTGGTGAATGCGCTCTTCGAATCAAAATAGGAATTAGCGGTTTCGGCACATATGTTTTCCATGGAGGAATATCAGATGATAAGTCAGTCTCTGCTTTAGGTAAAATGAATATTCTGCCATTATTGATTCGGAGGTTAGACTTAACGGTAGGATTTGTTTGAATGAAGTCCATGAATTTTCGATATACGGGATCTTCAAAATAATCATGTTCCGGATCTAAAGTTGGAGATTGATCACTCACATTCTCATTCAGCGTCAACGCCTCCGCCTGTCGTGAGAGCGCGTCTGCGACGACGTTTTTTTCCTCTTACGTTAAATTGAATCCTTGCAGTTTAGACTCCAGCGACCGAGACGCCCAGAGAGGTCCCTCTGTCCCAATAACCACTTCAAACTTGCGTGATCGGTGATAATGGTAAAAAGGGTAACCCTCTACATATTGCCTAAACTTCTCAACAGCCAATACAGCCGCGTAACACTCCAGCTCGGTGACGCTGTAGTTTCGCTGTGCTGCATTGAGTTTTTGAGAAATAAACGCAACGGGGCGTTCATCACCGCACCACCCCGGTCGTTGTAAAATGGCAGATTTAAATCCGGGTTACTAAGCACAGGAGCAGAAGAAATAGCCAGTTTCAGCTTCTCGAACGATTCCTGAGCAACGTCATTCCATTTAAATTTTTGATTTTTCTTGAGGAAATTAGTGAGAGGTGTTGCTTAATCTGAGTACCGATGGATAAACCGTCGATACCAGCCGGACAGTCCCAGAAAACTCCTGAGCTGTCGGACTGTCTTAGGAATAGGTAAGGATAAAACAGCTGAAACTTTAGAGGTGTCGACTTTGAGAACCCCATCTCCCACAATATACCCGAGATATTTAATTTCTCTTAGGAGAAATTTACTTTTGTCGATATTAATCGTTAACCCAGCTCTTTTTAATAATTCAGCTACTTTGCGAAGCAGGAAAGATGTTTCTCGAATGTCTTGGCGGCTATCAACAGTTCATCGAGATAAACAAAAACCTTAGTGTGCAGTTCGTGAGGTATCACACGATGCATCAGCCGACACATAGTTTGAGGGGCATTACAGAGTGCGAAAGGCATAACGCGGAATTTGCCAAAAGGCGTCTTTGAAATCAAGGCTCAATATAAATCGTGTCTTGTTTAGACGCCCTAGCAATCCGTTAATGAGAGGCAAAGAGTAAGCATCCTTCACCGTGGCGGAGTTTAGCTTCCTCGCATCCAAGTACAATCGAACTCTGCCATCCGCCTTACGAACTATGGCCATCGGGGAACTCTACGAACTGGAACTCTCCTCTATGACACCTAATGCAATCATCCTATCGATCTCTTTATTTACTTCAGCATCAACTGCCGGAGACACAGCATAGTACCGCTGCTTGATGGGTTTCGCATCACCAACGTTAATCTCGTATTTTAGTAGATGCGTTCGACCCAAACCAAGCAAAGCGGAAGAAGGAAACAACTGCTTAACTGTCTCCAACTGTTGATGCTGAATGGCGGTTAATTCGTGGAAATTATTTTCTGCATTACAAATAGTCGTTTCTGACACTACGCCTGAAGAAGATATTATATTCTGAGAGGCCGATTCGAAGTCGAACAATTTTTAATTGGAACAATCTCCAAAAATCAATACCAAGATATAATTCCTGTTTGAGGCTAGGAGCTAGATGTAAAGTAATGAATTTGGTTTCGCCAGCAAATGTAACTGGAACTTTCACATGGCCTAATATTTTTTCGGTGAATCCATTTGCGGTCCTAATAGATGACGGAAAGTGCCGAAAGTTGATAGTAGGATCTTTAAGAATTTCTTCGCAATTCTTGCCAAGTAGGGACACATTGGCACCACTATCCAATAAACCTTGAATTTTCTTGCCATTCAGCTCTACTTCAGCGTAAGGCCGTCTATCTATAGTATCAGCTATAAATGATTCAACAATTTGAGACTGAATAGATTTCCTCGTTTGAAAATACCGAATGGATCTGGCTAAGCGTTTAGATATTATTTTTGGAAATTTAGTTTTGGTTTCGGAATATTTTGATAGACTATAAGTACCATTTTTGGTTATTTGCGGATTGAATGAAACGCTTCGTTCGTGTTTTGTATTGGGTGTGTTGCTGGAATATTGGGGGTAACCATCTTCGGGACGTTCACCCCTCTTTCCCGTTTCCCCAGATGGTACAACAATTTGGACAATATGTTTACAAAACTTCTGGTGTACCACAGCCAAAACAAAAAGTATGCAATATTCGCTTATTGCAAGATTTAAAGAAATGTCCTGTCAGACCGCAGTTCCAACCATGCTTAATCATATGCAAATTACTTCGAGTTGTAGAAGGATTTGGTAAAGCATTGCAATTTGAGGCTAAAGCGTTAACCGCTGGTTGCCCAGATGTCGGATTAAAATCCATATTATTATAATTATCCCGATAATACATGGGTTCTTGAAAATTAGGAATAACGTTTCCGGGGTATGGAAATGCAGGTGAACTTACATTTGCTGCTTGGTTTATGTAATTGTGTAAACAAATTTGAATTCAGATTTTGTATGCCTTGAACTTCATGAGCGTATTTACGTGATTCACGCAGAGCTTCTGGGACTATACGATTTCGGGTCCAAGCATCCTCATACGCAATACATTGTCGTACCAATTCATCTGGTGAAGTGAACTTTGTAACTGCCAGTCGGTCTTGTAATCCGGGTCACATATTTTGTGTAAGTATGAAAATTAGTTCTGAATCTGGAACAGGATTTTCCATTTGTAACGACGAGGATAGAATAGTGTGATAGAAATCAATATGTAAATTTTTCGTTTGGTCGTTGTTTTTTTGATTCTATGCTCCGTCTTATTTCAAGATCTGTCCGTCTATCAGCAAATCTTTTAATTAGTTCCGTTTTAAGCAATGGCCAATTCGAATTCCCGTGCCTTTGGATGAAATCCCAATACCAGTCAGTTGCGGGTCCTTTAAGGAAATAGCTCATATCATTTGCAAGCTGTTGCAAATGAATGCAATTAGTCATCGTTTGATGCTCAACTAAGCGTATAAATTTCTTTACTGGGATTCCGATTGGTGTGCCATGGAATGAAGTGGGCCACTTTGTAGGATCTCGTTGTGAAGGGTGTGCCTAACCAAAATTTATATAACCAACAGATGATTGTTGGTTATATAAATTTTGGTTAGGCACAAAATAATTGGACGCACTTACGGGTGTTGCTTGTCGCTAGTTTCATTTACTAATTTGGCTGAACGCCTAGATAATGATTTGTAGTTCACAGCATGCCGACGTTCGACTGTTCTACTGTGAGAAGGAACTGGTTCATTATTAGGCATGTTGCGGGTGTCTGGTGGTTTGTTCTGTCCCATTTGCGACGTAACTTGTGATATTTCGAATTCTCTGTCTGATTCGCTCCCGGACTGAGAACTAATTGCGCTAGTAGGGGTACCTTCGTTAGTTTGCAATTTAAGGCTTACTAATTATGTAATTGACTCATCTAAATTACTTTCACTGTTTCCTTCGTTGTACTTACTAATGAACTCAATCAGTTGTGTGCATTTTTCTTGGACCTCAAGTGTTACTACTGTGGAATGTTCGATTCGATACAAGCGACTACGGATATGAAGCAGTCTTGAAAGATAAATATCGAAACTTTCTTTTACGTTAACTTTTTTGATTTCTAGAGTATTTTCAATTTCTGAATAAAGTTGTCTAAACTTCAATGAAATTTTATAAGCTTCACGTCTCGGATTTTTCCGGGTAGAGGTCAATGGTCTGTTGGGAGCTAGCACAGGAAGTTCCTTTTCATCCTCTAAGCGCTTCAGTAGCTCATTTAAATTGCTAAGGGGATTATCCCCGTTAATGTCGCGAACCTCACATGCAAAAGGAAACTCGTCATGAGCCAAATGATCGGGGTTCATCGTGATTATTAAATAATATTGATTTTTAAGAAAAGAAAAAAAAAAAGAAAAAAATTATTATTGGAAGATAAACGATATTATATCTAAGTAAAGAAAATAATAAACCTTAATAAATTTGGATGCTTTAATCTAATTCAAATAACGGCAAAAAAGAATTATTGATTAAATGATATGTTTAAGAATAAAAGGATTAACATGGTAAGCTCGCTTGCAGATTGTTCCGGCATTTTGTTTACTAATTGTATATATTACAGTATAGATGATCCTGCCTTGAAATGAAAGGAAAAAGGGTGAAGGGAGAAAAAATAAAATTAGCAAATTCATCCATTGACTCAAAAGACATAATTAGCCGATCACAAGGCTAGATGAATGTGAAAAAAAAAATTGATTTTTTTTTCAGCTAGCATATAATATATCAATAAATCCACAACAAAAGGTTCAAAACAGCAAAGCTGGACAACAAATGATTGATAATAAATTGTTACATATTCGCGAAGTACTACATTCTTCATTGAATCATACTGTAATCAGTCGTCGCTTGATGATCGTTGTGATCACAATACAATTTGCTCTTAAAATTAAATTTTTTATATATACGTATGGTTAAATAATTTATCTATACATTTTGTGATAACATTTTGTTTTAATTTTAAAAAATTTGTTATTTTGTTTTTAATTAAATTTACTATTTTTCTAATAACTGTGAAACGACATAAATTATAAAATCTAGCAATAATCTGTGATACATAAATACATAACTGTGCTTTTATTAATTGATATTTTTTGATTTAAATAATAATCTGTGTGCTGTGAATGTAGTGCCAAAGTGTCTGAAAACTTTTTTATTTGTGCTGGTGAATGTAATAAACTTATTCATTTTGGATGTGCTGGGATTAAAAAACCTGTGTTTGATGCCATTTCGATAATTCCTAATTTTTCATGGCGATGTAGTGTATGTATTGATGTTTACAAAATTCTCAAGGAAACGAATGATCATATGAGTAATTCTATCGATTCTATATCAGCGTCCTTGTCATTGCTAAATAAAACATCAGCCGCTATTAATATTAACGTGGAAAGTTTGTTAAAACCAACACCATCTCAACAGTCGTCGTCTGTAAAATTAAAAAAAAAACAACAAAACAAACTGATATGGAATTTGCCACAGCAATACTTACAAGATCTAAGAGAAATGAGAATAATAACATGATAACGGCTTCAACTGCTAAATCGTTAGACAATAATATGGACTCGCCTAATAAAATTTGTATTGGTAGTGGTGATAAAAGTAATGATAATGGTGGAACTGGATACGAATTTATTAGCAACGATGATGACTAATGATGGTTGTCTGACCCTATCTAGTAACACAACGAGTTCTCAACATGAACGGGTAATTTCATCTAAACATTCGACGATTCCGAAACAGCGGCAAATTATAATCGGCACCGGAGACTTGATTTCATCACTCCAAGTGGTTGCACCTCGGAAAACCATTTTTGTGTCCAGACTCCATAAAGACGTTTCTGAACTGGAAGTTTTATCCTATCTAAAAGACAAGTTTGGTGTTGTGGATGTTAGTTGCAAACGCATATTATCACGTCGAATCAATGAAGAAGACCGTAATTTTTCTTCGTTTCGGATAAATGTTCCGGTATCTAGCGTGGATAGCTTGCTTCAACCTAGCTCATGGCCATCAGGTTCATTGATAAAGGAATTTGTGATTTATAAGAGGAAACAAAATAAGAACAATAATTTTTTTCCTTTACTTCAACGACCTCCATGCAGTCAATAACAGATCCCAGCCAAAAATCGAATTGCATTATAAATTATTTTATCGCAATGTTGGGGGAATGCCATCGAAGTCTATGGTATTTCGCAATTTATTTTATTCGATGCATTTCCAATTATATGCTATTGTGGAAACTGGATTTCATTGTGGAATTTACAACGCTGAATTCTTTCCAAATGATTTTGTTGTTTTTAGATGTGACAGATCACCTTTGAATAGCTCGAAACAAACGAGAGGTGGTGTCACCTTTGGCTGTTCATTCATCACTTCATTGTGAGCGTATCATTGTACCGGGCTGTGAAACAATTGAATTTTTATGTGTTAAAGTTTTTATTTGTAAAAAAACATTTTATTTTATAGTTCTATATATACCGCCTAGATCTTCTATCGATATTTATTTAAATTACATAGATTGTATAAGTGAAATAGTTAATATGTCTCATTGTAATGATACTATAGTAGTGTTGGGCGATTTTAATTTAACCAATATTAATTGGTCGGTTGATTCCGAATCATTAGATATATTACCTTCTAATGTTCTGTCTATCAATGACTTGGCGGTAATAGACGCATTATTTAGTTTTAATCTTAAACAAATTAATTTATATTCTAATGATAATAATTCGTTTCTAGATTTAATTTTTGTTAATAATACGGAATATTTGTCAGTTTACGAATCTTTGAAATCTTTTAAGAACAATGATAAAGATCATAATTCTCTCGAAATTGAATTTCATGTTGATAACGTTAATGCTAAATGTCGTGAATTTTCTGTGGATGATTCGTTCTATGATTTTAAAGCATGCGATTCCCACGGTATGTCTGAGTTTCTCCGATGCATATGCTGGAATGAGTTATTTCTTAACAATGATATTGATGTAAATGTAAAAAGTTTTAATGATTTGCTGTTTCTAGCCTTTGACCGTTTCGTACCTTTGAAAAGGAAACGTAACTACAGTTACCCTCCATGGTTTGATTCGGATTTGATTAATCTGCGTAACCGTAAGAATAAAGCCTTTTACAGACTTCGAACCAATGATTGTGACTCTAACAAATCTATTTTTGTCAATCTTCGGGATCAATTTAAATCCGAATTTCATACTAAATATCTACAATACAAAAAAACGATCGAAGCTAATATCAAACAAAACCCCAAATCATTTTGGAAGTTTGTTAATGATAAGCGCAAAACAACGGGCTTTCCATCGATTATGAATTATGATGGAGTTCAGCTCTGCACTATATCAGAAATATGTACAGGTTTTGCAAGTTTCTTTCAATCGGTTTATAAAGATAATAGTAGGCTTATTGTTGATGACCCTATTGTCAGTAATTGTCAATTTAATATTCCTTATTTATCTATAACTGAAGATGATATATGTAATTCCCTTTTGGATTTTAATGATGGATGTGGGCCTGACGGTATTCCCTCGTCAATACTTAAATGTTTTGCATCATATATTGCAACTCCGTTATGTTTTATTTTTAACCAATCGTTAGTTAACGGCTATTTTCCAACCGCTTGGAAAGTGTCACATATTGTTCCAATTTACAAAAAGGGGGACCGCTCTGATGTATCCAATTATCGTGGAATCTCAATTCTTTCATCGATCCCAAAACTTTTCGAGTTAATTGTGACAAAACATCTGTCATTTCATACAAAAGAAATTATCTCGGATTTTCAGCACGGTTTCACCAGTGGAAAATCTACGACTACCAATCTTTTACAATTTACTAAATTCGCCATTGAATCACTTGAGTCACAAGCCGCCCAGGTTGATGCGATTTAATTTGATTTTGCTAAAGCCTTTGATTCAATTGACCATACAATCATTATAAAAAAGCTCTCAGAAATTGGTGTCGCCCCTAATTTTTTAAAATGGATTGGTTCTTATCTGGTGGGAAGAAGACAATTCGTTTTATTGAATCAAGTCAAATCGGATTATATATATTGCCATTCTGGGGTTCCGCAAGGCTCACATTTGGGCCCAATCATTTTTCTTTTATTTGTGAATGACATTCCGAATATTTTCAAATTTTGTAACTGCTTATTGTTTGCAGACGATTTGAAGGTTTTTAAACATATTCAATCTTTAAATGACGCAGAAGTATTTCAATCAGAAATTAATTCATTATCTCGTTGGTGCTCTACGAATAAATTGTTGATCACAATTAATAAATGCAACATCATGTCGTTCTATAGAACATCCAATCCGATTGTTTTCAATTATCAGTTGGAGGGTAATGAACTTTGTAGAGTAACTTCGATTGTTGACTTAGGTGTAGTCTTTGATCAAAAATTAACTTTTGCTTTACATCTAGACAAAATAATATTAAAAGCCAATTCTATGTTGGGTTTTATTTTTAGAATGACAAAAGAGTTTGTTGATATTTTTTCATGTGTTAGTTTATATACTTCTCTAGTTAGATCTCACCTGGAATATGCGGCGGTTGTTTGGTATCCTCACCATGAAGTACAGATTAAAAGATTGGAATCAATTCAGAAACGTTTTACCATTTACATTTATAGAAAGCTTGGTTATCTTTCAGATCGTAATCAGCCTATGTGGCAGCAAGTGCGTAATCTTCCAGGGTATGAAAATCGGTGTAAAGCCTTCGAATTGATACTTTAGCGAAGCGTCGAAAAATTGCGTCAGCAATGTTTGTCGGGGATTCTTTGAACGGTCGTATAAGATGCCGTAATCTTATTTCTGTCTGGAACATTTATGTGCCGGGTAGAAGTTTGCGGCAAAGGGAATTTCTATTTATCGAATTTCATAGAACTAATTATGGCTATAACGAACCGACGGCCTCTATGGTCAGAATTTTCAATGATTATTATCATTTGTTTCATTTTGAAAAATCGAGAAAATGCTTTCGGTACGAAATTCGGTAGTTGCAATTTTTGATTTTTGATTTTATAATATTTTTGACATATATTCCGTATTGTACAAATTTTAATTATTATAATATACTATGTAGTTACTATTCATTAAGTTGTTTTTTTAAACTGTAGAATAGATTTTTGTAAATAAATCAAAATCCAAAGTGGAGAAACAGTTTGTCAATGGACACTCAGAGAAAAACTTGGGTAAAATAAACCAAAAACCTGGGTATATATGACATTTTTTTTGTTTATTTTAGAACCAACCAAACTTATGGTAAAAATATAACCAAAAAAATGGTAAATAAATAAATTTTGATTTATTTAACCAAATTTTGGTTACCAACATTAAAGTTTGGTTAACACAAAGAATATGTACCAAATATTTGTTTAAATTTAAACAAAAATCTTGGTAAAATTAACTGTAATATTTGATTTATTTTGACAAATGAATTGTTTAATATAACCAAATATATTGGCTAAATTAACCAAAAGTTTAGTAAAATTAACCAAAAAATTAAGTAAAGTTAAACAATCTTTTGGGTAAATGAAAAGTAATTTTGGTAAATACAACTGAAAATTGTTGGTACATCAAACCAAATGGTTGTTTAATATAACCAAATATATTGGCTAAATTAACCAAAAGTTTAGTATATACATATATATATAAATATATATATATATATATATATATATATATATATATATATATATATATATATATATATATATATATATAACATATATACAAATATATATATATATATATATATATATATATATATATATATATATATATATATATATATATATTTATATATGTATATATATATATATATATATATATATATATATATATATATACATATATATATATATATATATATATACATATATATATATATATATATATATATATATATATATATATATATATATATATATATATATATATACATATATATATATATATATATAGTATATATATATATATATATATATATATATATATATATATAATATATATATATATATATATATATATATATATATATATATATATATATATATATATATATATATAGATATATATATATATATATATATATATATATATATATATATATATATATATATATATATATACATATATATATATATATGATTTCTAGTTAACGCAAAGATAATTTTTACTTTACACATTATTTTTCTTGATCTATTCTAAAATTACGTTTTACCGGGTTTATTTTCCACTATAATCGTATTACTCCAAACCAGAACCCGAAATAAAAAGCTTTAATTTCAAAATTAAGTAAACTCATTTTACTATTAATTCATTTATTATTAAATAATTTTAATTATTATTTAATACAGCAATATTTTTTTAAATATTATTCTTAAATTATTTTTCTAGAAATTTATTAATTAATTAATTATTTTTAAGACAAGTTAGTTGACTCTTACTATTAGTTCTAAATTATAACTAATAATACAATTAATATAAAATATCAAATTTTAATTTTCAGTTTAATAAAATAAAATTAATAATATCTAATAATGTACACTAGGTAAGTATAATAAAATATCTATGTTACTGTGATCTTATTTGAATTCAAGTATATAAAATTTTTAATTATTTGTACATGTTGATCTGTAAATATAAAAGAAAAAACAGATTTATTATACTATTCTCAATTAGGTACAAACATGACAACATGTAATATGTATATTTACCAATTAATTACAACATCAGAAATTTTGAGACATCAGAAAGTAGAATTGAGATCATTAATTAATGTTAAAATTGAAGACACGTCGGGATCAAAAGAATTTTTGATATAAAAAAAAAAATTTGAATAAACAGCCAAGTATTTCTACATTGATCTGGGTACTTTAAATTGAATAATTGAAATATAAAAAAACAAATATTTATGCATTCTAAAAAACTTCCAAATTTATATTTTATGGAATCGAAAATCACATAAAATTCTTTCAAGTCTAAACCTATCGCTGCTATTAACGGCTGCAAGTTCAATTTATTTGAAAGACACTCTTTGTTTATGTCTTCTAATTTTCGCTGCAAGTCGTTTGAATTCTGTGCCTTTATAATAAATGATGATTGTGCGTCAAGTTTGGTTGCTTTGGTGGTTTTTTTCTTATTGATAACCACTCCAGTTGGCAATAAAAGGGGCAGCATGTACAACATCTGTAAATTATATGTATCTAGGACAAATAAATAAATAAAATTAATAAATTTAATATATAAAATAAAGGAAAATATAATATACCAATATTTATTCTTTCATTATTTGTCAAAATTTCATTTAAAATTTTTTTTTTATTGCCATCTTTGAATGTATATGTGTAATGTGTTGGAATATTATTTATAAATTTATCCCAGTGAGTATAAATATTATCTCTTGTTTTAAAATATTGATAGAAATCTATTGTAATCTGAAATTTTTTTAATTACAATGAATTCATTTTATACTTTATAATTACGAATATATATATATATATATATATATATATATATATATATATATATATATATATATATATATATATATATATATATATATATATATATATATATATATATATATATATATATATACATATATATATATATATATATATATATATATATATATATATATATATATATATATATATATATATATATATATATATATATATATATATATATATACCACCATATTTTATGAATAAGGAAAAATTAACGGTCACATAAAATCTTTCTAGAACTTTATTCAATTATGTACAAGAAATTTGTTTTAAATTTGTAGTTTATTTTGCCTTAAACCAAGGTTAACCATAAGAAAATTTGTGTAGTTAAAGAAATAAAATTATTTCAAGTTGCATTTCCAAAAAAAATGTATCTCTATTTTCCATTATCAATATGGCGGATATGGTGGTATATCACCAAATTTAATTTGAATCAAAACGCCACGTGAAATTAATTTTATTAAATAGGTACACAAATTTATAAACAAAAACACTAATTTATAATTTTAATTATTAACACAAAATCCAATAAACACTTTTGCACAAAAACAAATACAAACCTTGTAAATTAAAGTTACAAAAAACACTTTTATTTAAAAATAAAAACTTTATTACTTTAAAATTATTAAAACTTAAGAACAGAACAACGATGGACCGACGACTAACGACTACACTCACTGATGAAAAAAAGAAGCCTTTAGCCGTCTACACATAATATATGACGCATGCGCATCTACATAGTCTACAGCCATACCCAAAATAATTGTTCAGAAATCAGCACAAAAATCAAATTGGATGATATATATTTATAAAATATAATCTAATTTGGTTCTAGATATAATAATTTAACAAAAAATATTAATTTCTAGTTAAACTTAATATGTATGCTTCTTATATTTAGAAAGGAATATTGTCTTGTAAAAACTTGTAGTACAATTAAAAATTGTAATCAATCTATATATTTAAGTGTATCCTGTTAATAATGATATTTCTCGTAATTTAATTATTTTGGTAATTGAAATTTTTGATTTATTTCGACGGAATCCAAGTGAAAAAAAAATACTTATAGTTTTAGTTAATGTAACCCTGGTTTGTTTAATTTAACCAAATAGGATTTGGTTTTATTAACTAAATTCATTTACTAAAACTTTGTAAACTGTTAATTTGTATTTTTTATTGCATAACCAAGTGAAAAAAAACTGTTTTGTTAAACTAACCAAAAAAAATTTAGTTTATACAACTAAATCGCTGTTACCAAGCTCCTAGTTAATTTTTTTTTTCTGAGTGGAGAAAGTACCGTCAAAACCGTTCACTAAGGTAGCAGATACATACATACCAATAAAGTCAAACGTAAAAAGAAATGCAGAATTATTGCGGTAGTATACTGCTACTTCAAAAATAAACCGATACAGGGCAGAATTTTTATTTTTCTTATGACTGAATAGGGGAAGGAATAGGAAAGTTTAGAATTGGGCGCCATCTATAAAGGAACTAAGAGGCATCAGCGGATACCAATAGGTAATTGGTCCCGAAATAGTGCTGTTCGCCACTGAAATTCAGCATCATCTAAGGCTTTGACGTAGTCATATTTTTGCCGGCTAAGGCTCGAAGAGTGGGGTGGGGTTTGCCAAAGTTGAATAGATGCTAGTGAACCAGGGGAATTCGGATTGTTCATTTTCAGGATGAGTGGCTGATAGCTATGTTGTGTGGATTATTTATTGGTAAGTTTCGTGCAGTGTGTTCTGGTAGGAAGATCCATGCCTTGAATGGATGTGTGATTGAAATGTGTGATTGAAATAAAATAAAATAAATAAATTGTACTATTTTGGCAATTCACAAGTAAAACCTTCCACATATATATTTATTGAATTGTAGTGTTATTTGTGTAGTAAGCACTTAGGCTTATGCAAGTGTTTGTTTCGCTTTACTAGTTTTGCAGCACTTTATTGCACTTGAAAAAAAGTGAGTATCATACAGCCATTTGCTCGATTAACTGCTAGAAAAATTGAGCTACCATTTTTTTATGACGTTTCTATATTTTTTTCAAATCTGCAAATCTGTATACTCTAGTCACTCTCACAAATATTTTGTATCTATATTTTTTGTCTCACTCCGTTTGTCTTTCCTAGTTACTGAAAAAGTGGGAAAAAAGTGAGTATCATACAGTCATTAGAAATCTGCGTATTTATTGAATAGAAAAACTGGAAACATTATTCGACTTATTGCTCCCTTGTATATCAAGGTGCCCTAAATAATTCTACGCTTTTTTATTTGAAAGTGATTTTAAATTTCTAAAATAATATTTTCGTTTGTCTTCGCGTATTTTAACTACAATCAATTTTTTAAGGTTATTGTAGCGCGATAAGAACAAAGATCTCAGGGTTCGTTTTTATTTCTTGTACATTATTATTAAACTTTTCACTGTCGGAGTTTAAGGCAAGGTGTTATTCTGCGCGGTGCATCAGTACCAATATGTAGTTATTGTAAGGCATCTTCAGATCTTAGTCGCAACATTAATATTTTTTTTTCTTAATTTTCCTTTAATTTGTGGTTTCTTTTTTTCTTTTTTAAGCATACATCCTTTATGTAAACATAGCAGTATTTAAGAGGCAGCATGTAATTGGGTTTTTACCTGTTTGCTGCCCAATAGATAAAATAAATAAATAAATTATTTGTCTTAGATTCATGAGTTGTAATATTTGACTTGTTAACCAAGGTGCAGAATTTCATTTACATAATGATAGTTTTAATTAAAAATATTGATTTGTTTGTCAATATTAGCAGTGCATAAAATAAGGTCCCAATTTAATTGGGTAAATTAATTCCGAAATTTGGTTTTGTCAACCCTTGATAAACCATTAACATATGCAAAGTACAGGCTTTTCACGTATATATTTAAATTGATATTGCAAAAAAAAACGAGATCATGGTCGGATATCCATGGTACAGACAGTTGCCCATGTTGTAAAATACGCGATTTTTGCCCTAGACACCTATTAATTAAATCAAGTAAACTAGAACGTCTGGTCGGATTGAACGAGATGTAAAATAGATCTAAATTTCTCAATACTTGATGTAAAATGTTGGACGGATCAATTAAGTTGCAAAAGAATATTAAGTAGATCAGAAATGTCGTTTCCATTGACAGTTCCATTAACCAGCTCAACTCTTCCTATTGGTGTCCCAACGATCAGCAGGCCGATCAAACCTCAAAACATTGTACCACGAAATATCAATCATCGTATCAGAAACACCATCATGCAACCACGATTCAGAAATGCAAAGTACGTCAAGATCCATCTTTTTCAAAAGAAGACATAATTCATCATAATGTTTAATTAAACTGCGTATATTGAGGTGTCCAAGTGCAATAGAGCTACTTTACTGATTTAAATGGATCACCAACCATTCCCATCTCAATGAAGTTTATACATCCTTTCCAAAAATCTATAATAAGAAAAAGTTGATTTAAATTGCATAATGGATTTAGAGTTGCAACAGTTGCAGTTTTTTGACAAATTGTTGATCCTTTTGATAAACGGTTTAATATGCACTCCTACAGGCCAAAAGCTTGATGTAAATATTACGTCATAAAAATTATGCGGTATATCCACTTTAAATTATCTAAACGCTATACAGCTATTTAACCTTTTCACCGGCATGACGTTCAAGCATTCAATGTTGCAATCATAATCAGTTTCCTTTTTGATAAAATTTACAACATCTTCCACCGTTGTTTGGGGAGCCAAACGACCGATGAATAGCGATTTAATTTCTGGAACTGATGTTATTAGAGTTGAAGATGCTTTACCCAGCAAAACACTATCATTGTCACTCAAATCAACGCGTGTAACAACGACATTAGCCACATTCTCAGCCACAAATATTTTGTGTGGTACTGAAGTAACACTGCTTCCCAAACTGCTACTTTTCACTTCATTAATTTTCATATCTATCATTTGTGATATGACACCATTTAAGTTACCAAACAATTCGTTGCATTTCATCCGTTAACAACGTGACCTTTCCATTGATATTAAAGTCTAAATTCTTACATGTGTTACAAATATATTTGATATTTCCATCAGTTTTGGAACACATCGTTATATTTGAACTGCAAATTGCAGAGCATTTGGAGTGGAAATGCTTTTTACAGCAAAAATACATTGGAAAACGATTTTCATCAATGATTTTCGTGCACTTGGAACATAATAAATCCATTATGAACAGTTAAATTACAAAACAGAACGGTTCTCTGAGGTTGCCTAGTATTCTCGTTGTTTTGAACGACATTTCTACAAGCGATTCGTTGGCGGTTTACTGTTGAACTAAAATCTGAATCATATAAGAGAGACGTTTCTTGATAGGTGACAAGTCCCCAATATTCCATAGCACCGGATACGAAGTCTGGTATAGCAGCCATGTCTAATTTTGGCAAACGATATTTTATTTCGAAATATGGCAAATAATATTCTATTGCTTTAGCACCATTCTAACCGGCGAACTGTATCTTATTTATCTTATTTATACAGGACGGCGACACTTGCATTCGTACAAAGGATCCAACCGGGTGTATTGGCAAACATTGGTCTTTCGAGCCGGATATGTTACGTAAGATATACAGTTATTAAAACAGTAAGTAAATACAGTTTTTACATTTATCTTACGGTAATTTGATATAAATATTCTTTGGTGAATTAAATTACGTGAATATTGAGGTTAGATAAATTGAAAATTATCAATATGATCTAAATAAGGGCTTTAAAACGTATTGCAAAGAAATTGGAGCAAACAAAAAATAAAGCGAATAGTTTTGGTTTAACTCTGCAATTAAGTGAGGTTAAAACGTGTTTGGCAATTTTATTCGATGAGTGGAAAGATTTTCAAGCTATTGAATATGCAGTTAACGGTGAATTTACTGACGCTCAAGTTGAAATTGTCGAAAAGATAGAAGCTTTGTATGTAGAAACCAAACAAAAGCTATATTATTGTGAAAAAAGGCTTGAAATAGAAAATCAGCGCGATACTACAGATTTTAATGATCTATTAGCTAATCAATCTCAATTCATAACTGAGATTTCGCGACTGAATAAACAAGAAAGTGAAGTGCGGTTGCCTCGGGTGAATATCCCACCTTTTGCGGGAAATTACTCAGAATTCCCCTCATTCAAGGTTTTGTTTGAGGCATCAATAGATAAAAAAGAAAATATATCGAATGTGCATAAATTGCAATATCTGAAAGGTTTATTGAAGGGTGAAGCTTACGCGTTCAAAAATCACTTAACGGTAACTGATGCCAATTACACACAAGCATGGGATAAAATCAAGGACAGATACGATAAACCAAAACACGTGGTTTTTACCTTACTAAAGCAGTTCATGGGTCAACCAACACTGCAAAATACCTCAGCCAAAGGCCTGCGTAGTCTTTCCGATGTTTTCGATGAAGTTGTCCGTGGTTTACAGTACGTAAATGCTGAGGCACGAGTTCCATGGCTTATCTACATTTTGGTCAGTAAACTAGATACCGAATCCAAAGAAGCTTGGGCCCATGATTCTGCTGAAAATGATTTTCCATCACTTCAACAATTTCTTCAATTTTTGAATAAAAGAAGTGACGCTCTTGAGTATTTGGTTTCGTCTCAAAAAACTAAAGCGATTATGCCTGGGAGAATAGGAGTAATGGTATCTCAAGTAGAAACTAAGAATGATTGTGTATGCTGTTCAGGTGATCATTACATAGGCAAGTGTAAACAATTTCTTAGTTTGTCAATTCCTGATCGTAAAGAGTTTGCTGCAAAACAAAAGCTATGTTTTAATTGCTTATCTTTTACTCATCAAGCCACTGTTTGTCGTTCAAAATATACCTATCGCATGTGTAGACGAAAACATCATGTTACTTTGCATGCTGATCAAAGTATGGAGTCTCACAACAGTGATCTTGCTAAACAGGGAACATCAGAAGTGATTAGTTCAGTAGGGCCTTCTGAGTCTAAGTCCTACATTGCAGTAAAATCAACAAATTATAAAACAAAATCGTTTCAGGGTGTACTACCAACAGCCATTGTTCTAGTGGAGGATAATTACGGACAAATACAGAAATGTCGAGCCTTATTAGATTCTTGGTCACAATCTTCATTTATTTTTGAAAGCTGTGCCCAGCGATTGCTTTTGCAACGCGAAAGAACCAACATAACCGTGACAGGGTTAACATCAGGAAATATTACTGTGAAGAGGAAGTCAACGATCATATTGCGATCAATGTATAACAGGAGCATCAAAACTAAATTAGAAGCTCTAATAATCAAATACCTGCCAACACAATTGCCAAATACAGCGATTTGCGGGAAAGATTATACGCTTAGGGAGAGATTAGATTTAGCTGACCCACATTATGATGAACCGTCGCCAGTTGATATACTGATAGGTGCAGATAAATTTTTTGAGATATTGGAGAGAGGGCAAAAGCGATTAAGCAAGTTAATTTTACAGAATACCATGTTCGGATGGGTAGTGTCAGGTAAATCCCTACCAGTGAATAATAGGAACACGAAGACTTTAACGTTACAAACCAGAGAAGAGTTGAACATATAAGATACCCTACGAAAATTTTGGGAAATCGAGTTACTTCCAATTGCCGGTAAATTATAACCAGAAGAGGCCGAATGCGAAAATATTTTTATGAACACCCACCAGAGACAAACTGATGGCCGATATGTAGTAAAATTACCTTTTATTAGGCGATCGGAAGATCTTGGAAATTCCTAAATGGTTGCTACGAAGCGTTTTTACTCGTTGGAACGCAAATTATTGTCGAATTCCAAATTGTGAGAAGATTACATCATGCAGATGCGACAATACATCAGTTTGGGCCACATGAGTGAAATTCCAGGCTCCATCCAACGGAAATGCTTCGACGAAAACAGCCATTATTTACCTCATCATTCTGTGACTTCAAGTGTAACTACAAAGGTACGGGTAGTGTTCGACAGATCAAGTAAAACCAGTAGTGAAATCTCTTTGAATGACAAATTAATGGTAGGGCCAACGATACAACCAACATTGTGGTCAACCCTGTTGAGATTCCGGACCAATAAAATCGCAATGATTGCTGACATAGAGAAAATGTACCTTCAGGTGATCGTATCCGAGGAACATAGGGCATACCAGAGAGTGTTGTGGCGAGAGAATCCAGACGAGAAGATACGACATTATCAACTTAATAGAGTTACATTTGGTCTTGCTTGCTCAGCATATTTCGCCATTAAGTCAATGCAACAACTTGCTTTAGAAACTAATAATCAAACAGTCAAAAAATGTCTACTGAATGATTTTTACGTAGACGATCTTTTATCAGGCAGTCATGATGTAAACCATGCGATCACATTCAAATAAGAATTAACGAATGTACTAGCGAAGGGTGGATTTACACTGAGAAAGTGGAAATCAAATAAGTCATATTTAGGTGAACTTCCAAACGATAATTTTGCTAAGTATATGTGTAGCGACAAGACGGCGACAACGAAAGCGCTTGGTCTAGAGTGGAATCTGAAACAAGACATATTTGCATTCGAAGTACATGATGAGAAAGAGGGTATTGTGAACAAACGAAAAATAATTTCTGAGTCCTCCCGGTTGTTCGATCCGCTTGGTCTAGTGTTTCCATCCATAATCCTTTTTAAGATACAATTTCAGAGACTATGGCTCATGAAGGTGGACTGGGACACCGCTCTGCCTCGTAAATGTGAAGACGAATATCATCGAGTTAGAAGCCAATTTCGGCATTTCGCAAAGCTAAAAATTCCGAGATTCACCAACCTCAATGGTGAGGCACAACTCCATCGGTTTGCAGATGCAAGCGAGAAAGCTTACTGTGCGGTTATCTACCACAGAACGATCACGAAAGATGGACAAATCATCAGTCATTTGTTAACCTCCAGGACAAAAGTGGCTCCACTGAAGAAGCTCTCCTTACCACGTTTAGAACTTTGCGCGAGTCACCTTCTGGCTAGATTGATGTATGCAGTGAAAGAGTCTCTTCGAATTGATTTAATCGCACCGCCCAGATATTGGAATATTTTCCTCGCAAACATTGGGGACATGTAAGGTCGAAAGAAAACCCCGCAGATCACGGGTCTAGAGGGGTCTTGTCAGAACAATTAATCAATCTGGAACAGTGGTGGAGAGTCCCCGAATGGTTGACTCAAGATCAAACATGTTGGCTGCAGAGTGACGAGTTGGAAAACCATGAGGAAGCTTACGATGATATGGAGTTCAGCAAAGGGAATCAACAAACCGTTGTGTTACACAGCAAATGCAATAGTAGGCCGAATTCATGGATGCAAGAATTATTCGAGAGGGAATTCAAACTATCAAAACTAGTCCGAGTAGTGGCCTATGTCTTAAGATATGTCAATCGGAAATTTATTGAGCCAAGAAGAAATATTAAAGAGAGACGAGATAAGCACTTGTCATCATCAGAATTGGAAGCTGCGAGAAGATTCTGCATCATGTGGGTGCAAAGTGAAAGGTTCGAAGAAGACATCCGACACATACTTAGAGATAAGAGCGTGTACAATCGATCAAGACTTTTATCGATGGCTCCATTTGTTGATAGAGATGGTATATTAAGAGTGGGCGGTCGACTACAAAATTCAGACTGCGACTATGGGAGTAAACACCCTATCATGCTTCCACAAAAGCATATATTCACTACAAGAATAATATGGGACGTTCATTTATCCAATCTTCATGCTGGTCCAACTCTTACATCACATCTTATACGTCAAAACTATTGGGTGATTAATGGGCGAAGTCATGTGAGAAACATTCTAAAGGGATGCGTCATTTGCAAGAGATATGCAGCAAAAACCACCACGCAAATGATGGGGAGTTTGCCGAGTACGAGAGTGACACCGACGAGGCCTTTTGAAAATTGTGGCATAGACTTCGCAGGTCCGGTGTATCTTGTTCCAAAGAGAGGCAGGGGAAACAACAAAACGATCAAGGGCTATATATGCATATTCGTCTGTTTGTCAGTCAAAGCATTACACATAAAATGCGTATCCGATATGAGCAGTGAGGCATTTTTGGCAGCAATGAAGCGTTTTGTATCCAGACGCGGCATACCAAAGAACGTATACACGGATAATGGTTCTAATTTCATTGGGGCAAAACGAATTATGGAGGAAGCATGTAAGTTTTTACGAGATATTAATAATAATTATGTCGTTACAGAGTTCCTAAGTAAAAATGGAATTCAATGACATTTTATCCCACCTACATCGCCGCACTTTGGTGGTCTTTGCCAGATTGAGAATATCTTAAATTCAAGGCCGTTATGTACCTCTTCAACAGAAGACAATTATGAAGCATTGACACCAGCACATTTCTTGATTGGCACTTCTACTGGGTCAATACCAGAACAATATATTAGCGTTTCGGAAAACCGGTTATCTAGATGGCAGACAATCCAGAACCGTATACAAACATTCGGGAAGAGATATCACATCGAATATTTAAACAACATGCAGCAACGTAATAAGTGGGCGCATCCCAAACACAATCTGAAAGTCGGAGACGTAGTTTTAATCAAGGAAGGCAACACGTCAACATGCAAGTGGCCCCTTGGTCAGATCATTGAAATACATCCGGGTAAAGATGAGCTGGTAAGAGCTGTGACACTAAAAACGGCTTCTATGAAATTACAACGTCCAGTCGTCAAATTATGTAAGCTACCCTTAGGTTAACGATGAATTCGTTAACGAGGCGGAGTACGTTGGAACTGGAGGCTGAAACAAATAAAACAAACACAAAGAATCTTTGAAATTATTAATTTAAATTATATACTTATCTGAAGGCATCACTGCTGATTCGTATAGCCAGTTTTCTTCGCATTTCCATTTAAATTATTAGTATTTCTATTTATCTTATCTAAAAATATATTTTTTGTAATTTAATTATTTATAATTTATAATAATACTTTCAGATATTGTTGTTTGTTTACAATTAATATTTTGACAAGTCAGTAAACAAGAATGAAATATGTAGTAGATTAAGGGCAATAACCATGAACAAAATTCGTACTAAATATTATCGTAAATAATCAGAAGTTAGAATGTTCATGGCTAGATGTCAGTAGAGTGACAGTAATAAGAATTTTTTTGTATAATTAAAAACTGAACGAGAATAAATTTTTCTTCTGACTCTTGATTCCATTGCGAAAACATCAATTGTTAATAAAATAAAAAAAAAAAACATTCGCGTTTTGATTTCTATTTACTTTTTCATCGATCTAAATTGGGCATCCGCATACCGCAAATAGCAAATCGACCACAGCTTTAATTTGGACACCGAGATTTCCCACCGATAAATATTGAACTTGGCTGTAATTTGAATACGGAAACATTTGCAACGATTTATACCCAACCCACGCCAAAATCAGGACAAGCGAACAACATTTTTGATACAATTTGGAACATAAAAAAAAACGTTCATACACCTTGGTATTGGACCAGGACGGCGACACTTGCATTCGTACAAAGGATCCAACCGGGTGTATTGGCAAACAGTCAAACCGTTCCGAAGTAAAATCGGAAACAATAAAACAAGCTAGATATGTACTTATCGGTACGCTAGTATGGAATTTCGTAATGGTTAAACTGTGATTATCTGTTGGATACCACCAAAAATTCAGTTGCGTTAAAGAATTCAAAGGTCTGATCTTTAGAACCTCCATCAGTTCTTTTCAAAGCATCATTATCGATTTGTAAAGAACTGTGTGAATGTTAAACTATTGTGTCAGTTCTTTTTAAAACTTGCAGGGTTACAGAAACTTTTCCCAGGAAAAATTCTTCATCTATTGTTATATCTGGATGGAAATATAATTCATAAAGTACGGGTTTCACTGAATCAGGTAATCGATACTCGATCAATTCAACAGGCGGTTTACGCGTGGTTGGGTCTAAAGGCTACATCACATGTACCTAAATCATCGCTTAGATTATTATTTTCAATAATTAAAACGATTGTTACAGCAATAAATCCGATGGAAAGCGCACTTAATAAGACCAAAGCACCGTTGCTGATGAATTTTTTGTTCATCTTAATTTTTTACAAGTAACTCTGAATTGACCGTATCTATAGTCACATCTGTGCTTATTTGACAACCATAGGTACACTTATCTTTATTATTCTTTTTGTATTAAGTTATCTAAATTGCTTTATTGTGATACAATTATGACATGCAATTTAACTTTTATTTGGTTTTAAAATTTTAACTATGAGTTAAGTCTATAAAAGCACCAACATATAAGACCAGTTTACATTTCTCGGTATATAATCAAAGTTTTCTCGAAGCGATCTCCCTCAAAAAGAAACCCTTTTTCCTTAATCTTGCTAAATTGGGTATTTATTGTGATTTCTTATTAATATATGAGCATACGAGTAGTTCATGAGTGTTTGAAATAAAAAAATTTAGTCCTTCTTCAAATTTTCTAGATATTCCTGCGACACTGAAAGTCCTTACACTCCAAATAAAGGTGAGCTACATACAAGCAATTTCTGTAAATTCAATTATTTAAAACCTGTTAGATAAGAGTAATCAACAAACTCATGCCCATAATTTCCAATTATTTCTAATTAACATTCTTAATTAATATGAATTTTGCTAAACCACACACGCCTACCATCCGACGCTTATTTTATGTAAAGCAAAAAAAAGTTAAATTCTCAAATTTCTCCAAACCACACAAAATAACACAACCATCGTGTTTGTTATGTATTTTATGTTTATTTAAATTATTTTCATTGTAAAATATTCGCTAAACCATAAACTTTTTATTTATTCATCTCATTCACAATTTCAGCTAAACAAAAAAAAAAGCAAAATGATTTAACACACAGATTATATTAATTGCGTCAACCCTTCGCATTTTAAAAATATAATAGATGTACTCGTATGTACGACAGTACACCTAATATTAGAAATTTTAACAATCAAACACAGTTCAATGACATTTCACATTTCGTGCACCCAATAACAAATAAATCTTTCCAAATGATTTTATCATCTCAAGATACAAATCATGAACAATCGTCGTATTTGTCGCGTTAGCGACAAGTTCATGATGGACATTTTGAAAAATTATTTTTGACTTTGCCTTGTACCTGTGTATATGTATATTTGAGTGTTTACAAATTTATTAGATAACCATCAATGTCATGATATCAAGAAACTCAATGATTTTTGATGATGTATGCGCTAGATGATTTTACATAATATTTAAACTCAATAAAAAAAAATTAAAAAATTTCCGCCTTTTTTTTTATAATGAACACTGAATCGAGTGGAGCGCCCCGGATAACTGAATAATTCATCATTTACATAAGTAAAATATTATTAATGTTACGATAATGAAGTGTTTGTTATTTAATTATTAAAATTTATAAAGGTAATGATCGATTGTATCGACCTTGCATAAGTTCGAAGAGTATGTATATAGGTAAGTATTGTCGAATCAAAACAATTCGGGTTGATTTATTGAAACAAGTGTTTCAAAGTCATATCAATAAATAATAATACTTACGTCAGACCGTGTGAATTTTAATATTTTCTAACTTCCTGTCTCTAATTTCGAATATCCGCGAATTTTTACTACATAATCTCAAAAAATATTGGAAATCTCGAATAATCTTGCAAACAACTAAATGCTTCAATTAAATGTTAATCTTAAAAACAAAGTGCCGAGCTTCAATTAAGCGAATTTAAGGTTTTTTGTGGCACAATTTATTTGTCTAATTTCGATCAAAATCTTTCGAGTTATCGAGACTTCAACGTCCATTATTCAACGTTATGGTATTAACGGTTCTATAGAAATTTTTATGGACCAAGTACAACAATAGATATGGCTAGCGGCCTGTGGTCTCAATGGGACGGAATTTGTTGTAACTGAAGCGTTTTAAGACAATCAATTGTCAAAATTATTAAATTTGGGTCCTCAAACCATGCCAATTTCGAGATCGGGTTCGAGTTCGGTTTATTTTGAAATGTAAATTCACCTAAAAGCAAGTGGCGCAGGCATTGAGTTATCTAAGAATGTTTTTATTATTATTACATTTATTTTTAATTTTAAAAATTTATAAAATATTTCTTTCAAATATAAATAGCCTTAACAAAAAAAATAAAAAATTAAGTGACAACTCTAAGTGAATGTAAGGCGTTTAACTTTTCAAATTGGCAATTCCAGCTAGAGCATTAAAAAAATGAAGGAGCTGTAATAACAAATTAGTGGCGGAAGTGCTCTTTATTAAATTTGGGAATGTAATACAAAAGACGATGATTAGCGCGAAATTTATATCGAGGAGCATAACATCTTATTACATTCTGACACTATGCTTAAAAATAATCCTAAAACCTTATAAATATACAAATGTTTTAATAGTAAAATATTGTTAGATTTGAATAAAGGCCAAGATGATTCCAATACATACAATGTTCTAACAACCACTTCAGCAAGATAAACCATACTCCAATTTAGCCATTACTACCGCGAGAAACGTACTTTTCAAGAAACAGACATGGCAAGAAGAACAGAGAAGGTAAACAATTCGAGAGGCAGATGCAATGTAAGTTTATACCATAGCTACAAGCCATCTAACGTTAGTATCCAAATGAATTCCAAGATACTTAAAAAATTTGACTTAATCACTATTCAAACAATCAGTAAGACAACTAATTAAACTACATTCTACATTTAGAAACACTATGGTATGTTACTTGGAGGGTGATAAGCAGCGAAGATGCCAGAAATTTTAAGCCATAACACATAAATGTCTTAAAAGCAGATTTTTTCAAAAAAACATTAATTTCGAAATTATGATATTTACTGAAGAAATTTTTGTAATTAGAGTTTAGGTTAGGTTACGTTAGGGTCCCTAAGGGACCGGCATAGGCACAAAAATGGTCCGTGGCCATACCACATACAATTTTTCTAGACTCTACTCACTGAACCATTGAGAGCTTACAATGAAGCGTTGAATGCACTTGGCGTCCATACCATTAAGACCCGCCAGGTCACTGAGGCGAGGAGCTTCTAAAAATGTCCATCTGCTTAACGCTAGACGGGGATAAGTGCAAAGTGGATGGATTACAGTTTCTTCCGTCTCTACATCTTCGCAGCTTCTACAGTAATGATTAGAGGAGACTCCTAGTCTCCGCGCATGCTCACCTAAGAGATAGTATCCTATAATAACGCCCACCACCATACTAATATAGCAACGCTGAAGTGTTAACAGCTGTCTAATTCTCGCTTGATCCAGTCTTGGCCAAATCTGCCAATGTAGTTATAACACATGAGGTACCATTGGACTATCTATAGTTCGCTGCCTTGATAGTTTCTTCCTGAAGCAAGAATTTGTATGTAGCGAGTGGAATTTTAACATCTACCTTACTTTGTAAAGTGAGGCAATTGGACCCTGCCGAGCGAATTCATCTACCTTTTCCTTCCCCCATACAACACTGAAGTTACATGGCACTCAAGTTAAGTGGATGTCGAACTGATCTTCCATCTCGTTAAGAAATGAGAGATAGCTCTGTGCTAGCTTCGACATAAGGAAATAAGCTCGTAGCATTTTATTAGCGACCTGACTGTCCGTAAAAATGCGAATATCCCTTAGAGATACTACGTTGTACCTCAACCAATCCACAGCCTTAATTATCGCATTTAATTCAGCCTGAGAAATCAGAGGTTTACCACAGCCAACCCTACCAGCCAACCCTACCAGCCATTTTTGAAACATCCGTGAAGAAGTTCAAAACTTCATTGTTCAAGATCTCTTCACTCAGCCAGTCCTCTCTGGAGGGAATATCAGTACGAAACCTTTCCTCAAAAGATGGTAACGGAATTATGTAATCAGTGGTATGAGGAATATCTCTGTTACACAAAATATATGAATGTCCTGTATTACAACAGGTCCACATAGAAATGGATTTGAGCCTTCAAGTATAGACCCAGTATACGATATGGGGTTCAAAACCCCATCGTCTACCAATAGCGTTTTTACAGGAGTTCAGCGCTGTAGTAGCTTCCTTTACCCTTTCTAAAATATTAGGCTTCTAACTAAGTTGGCGGTACAAAATAATACACAAGTATTTCGCTTTATCATTAAAAATGTTACGCTAAAACCATTTAAAGTAAGAGAATCAATCTGAGGAGGTTTGTATTTCCACCTCCGTTTCACGTGAATTGGCATTTAGTCCACAACTGTTAGTCCAATTAGAAAGGAGACCAAGCGCGCTTTGCATGCGCTCTTTTAAAGTACAAGGATACCTACTATGAAAAGACTCCACCTTGTGGTGTACTCACACCTACTAATCTGCTAGTGGAGCACACGCCCAGCCCAGCCTGTACGTTCCATCATCTCAGAATCCGATCTATTTAGCCAACGAGTGATTCATTCACACCCAGACTCGACAAAGGCCGAGTTATTGTAACCGATTTAACGTTGCTAAATGCACCTTATATATTCAGAAAGGTTACCAAGAAGTATTAGTTAAATTCAAAGGGATTTCTCAATAGGACAAATCAGGGAGTGTAGAGCGGTTTCTACCGGCTCAATAGAGCCTCTAATGTGAGCTTCGATTTGTCTTTCTAGTATTGTTAATAGAAAAGAGCATAAGCTTATAGGCCCAAGGTCTTTGGAATGGCAATGAAAGTTCTTTCCCGCCTTAGGTATAAATATTAAGTTTACCTCCGTCCATTTCCTAGGAATGTGGCAAAGTATTCCAGGCTGCCTCTGAAGATAACTTCAAGCCAAGGTAGTCCTATTTTTCAAGGATTACAAGTACTTCTTAAAAGAAACAATTTCAATTTTGTTTTGTATGAAAAATATTGTCTAAAAAATAGGAAAGTTGCACTTGTACTGTGCTTGCACTTTAAATTACACTTACACTTGCACTTGTACTTGAACTTGCACTTGTACTTGGACTAGCACTTGCGCTTGCAGTGACACCTATAGTTACAGTTATACATATATTTACATGCAAATTATCCTTCTATTTGCACTTGCATTTAAACTTACAATTATCCTTACATTTGCACTTACACTTACAATAACACTTGTACTTACATTTACACTAACACTTACACTTACAATTACACTTACACTTACACTTATACTTATACTTACACTTACACTTACACTTACACTTGCACTTACACTTACACTTACACTTACACTTACACTTACACTTACACTTACACTTACACTTACACTTACACTTACACTTACACTTACACTTACACTTACACTTACACTTACACTTACACTTACACTTACACTTACACTTACGCTTACACTTACACTTACACTTACACTTTCACTTATACTTACACTTACACTTACATTTACACTTACACTTACACTTACACTTACACTTACAATAAGGATTACACTTATACTCACACTTACACTTACACTTACACTTACACTTACACGTACACTTATACTTACACTTACACTTAAGCTTACACTTATACTTAGACTTACACTTACACTTACACTTACACTTACACTTACGCTTACACTTACACTTACACTTACACTTAAACTTACACTTACATTTACATTAAATTTACACTTTCACTTTCATTTTCACTTATACTTATACTTACATTCACACTTACAATTACACTTACACTTACACTTACACTTACACTTACACCTACACTTACACTTACACTTATACTTACACTGACACTTACACTTACACTTGCACTTACACTTACAATTAAGCTTACACTTATACTTACACTTACACTAACACTTACGCTAACACTTACACTTACACTTACACTTCACTTACACTTACACTTACCTACACTTACACTAACACTTACACTTACACTTACACTTACACTTACACTTACACTTACACTTACACCTACATTACATTTACATTTTCACTTATACTTATACTTACATTCACAATTACACTTACACTTACACTTACACTTACATGTGCACTTACAATTACACTTACACTTACACTTACACTTACACTTACACTTACACTTACACTTACACTTACACTTACACTTACACTTACACTTACACTTACACTTACACTTGCACTTACACTTACACTTACACTGACACTGACACTTACACTTACACTTACACTTACACTTACACTTACACTTACACTTACACTTACACTTACACTTACACTTACACTTACACTTACACTTACACTTACACTTACACTTACACTTACACTTACACTTACACTTACACTTACACTTACACTTACACTTACACTTACACTTACACTTGCACTTGCACTTACACTTACACGAACACTTACACTTACACTTAAACTTAAACTTAGATTTACACTTACACTTACACCTACACTTACACTAACACTTACACTTACAATTAGACTTACACTAGTACTTACACTTACACTTACACCTACATTACATTGACACTTTCACTTTCATTTTTACTTATACTTATACTTACATTCACACTTACAATTACACTTACACTTACACTTACACTTACTCTTACACTTATACTTATAGTTACACTTACACTTACACTTACACCTACACTTACACTTACACTAACACTTACACTTACACTTACACTTACACTTACAATTAAGCTTACACTTATACTTACACTTACACTTACACTAACACTTACACTTACACTAACACTTACACTTACACTTACACTTATACTTACACTTACACTTACACCTACACTTACACTTACACTTACACTTACACTTACACTTACACTTACACTTACACTTACACTTACACTTACACTTACACTTACACTTACACTTACACTTACACTTACACTTACACTTACACTTACACTTACATTTACACTTACACTTACACTTACACTTAAACTTACACTTACACTTACACATACACTTACACTTACACTTACACTTACACTTACACTTACACTTACACTTACACTTACACTTACACTTACACTTACACTTACACTTACACTTACACTTACACCTGCATTACATTTACACTTTCACTTATACTTATACTTACATTCACAATTACACTTACACTTACACTTATACTTTAACTTGCACTTACACTTACACTTACACTTACACTTACACTTACACTTACACTAACACTTACACTTACACTTACACTTGCACTTACACTAACACTAACACTAACACTTACACTTACACTTACACTTAAACTTAGATTTACACTTACACTTACACCTACACTTACACTAACACTTACACTTACAATTAAACTTACACTAATACTTACACTTACACTAACATTTACACTTTTAATTTCTCTTTCAGTTACACTGACACTTACACTGATGGGATAGGGCTAAAGCCCCAAACTAGCGCTTATAAAAATCAGAACATTTTTCAAAAAATTTTGTTTTTTTAATAATTACTGGCACAGTGAAATGGGGAACTCCCCTAAGCCGCTAAGAATTGGACTCCGTTGCACAAGGATGACAAGAAATTATATGGCATGCTTTTGTTAACATATTATGGTTAGTAAAAATTTAATCGTTTGTCTTCCTTTTTAATGGGGCATTTTATTTTGGGGATTTAAATGCCAAATTACAATAAATAAAATTGTTCCGGTGCATTTGATTTTTTGTGGTACAATTAGGTAATTATTTAGATGTATACATTAAGGTAATTATTTAGAGGTCATTATTAAAGATAAACAAATTCAGAAAAAGGTCAAATGTATAATTATTTAATAAATAAATTAATTAATTAACTGATTTAAATTAAATATTTCAAATTGGATAATTGAGAAAATAATAAGATTTAGTACATAACTATGTAATTAAAATAAGTATTTAAATATTCATTTTAGATTAGTATTATATTTGGATACAAAAAAAAAAAGATTACTTTAGTTGGGCTTAAAAATTCGGAATAAGATATCGCTTAATGCTTATATAACTAGTTAGATCTAACTATTTTTCTCGTGCTTAATGGATTTTGTGTTATTAGAAGGAAGATATAGGACCACTACACTCGCTTATACAATAGTCGGTAGTGAAACCCACAAGTTGAAAAGCAAAGCTCTTCGTTCTCTTGCACTTAAGTTGCACTTAAATTGAACCTACACATTTACACTGAGACTTGTACTGGTACTTGAACTTGCTCTTGCATTTGGACTCGCACTTGCACTTGCACTTAAACTTGAACTTCCCCTTGCACTTGCACTGTCTCTTGCACTTGCACTTGCACCTACTCTTAAAACGTGTCAAGAAAAATGTCAAAAATACACATAAAAATAATTAATTCAAATTCACTTAAAAATGTGAAATAAATTTTTCATTCCCGCTTTCATCCTACCGATATGGAAAATTCATTTTTTATTTTTATGTAAATTTTTATAAATTTAAAATCATGTGGCTTTTGATTTATTTTTCACTTTTGTCTTTTGTAGCGACATATCATTTTTAACCACCGAAAATGCCATCCAGTCATCAGCACGTTTGATCACCGTGGCTTGGGTGGAAAACCACAAAAACTATAAACTTGATAATTTAACGAAATTCAATTTTCCGACCGAAAAATGTATGAAATATTATATTTTATGGTTAAAATTTCAATAAAACGGCTCGGCACAATTGCTTGAAAAATTGTTTACTAAATTCCACTGCTTCGATTAGTTTCTCTTGCGCAAGAAACAATAGGTTAAGCGACTGAAAAAACTACAACTATTCAAGGCCAACGTTTGTCTCGGTCAGGTCAGTATTTTGATTCAATCTTACAGATGTTTAAAGTAAAGTGGAAGATATTTACGATCTAGGAAGACGAAAAATTTGTAACGACGTGTTAAGAAAACCGAGTGGTATGAGTTTCTGATGATTTTATCTACAAATTTTTGAACCACTTGCAGGATGTTCTAAAGATGCAACAAAAACTTACCAAGATTTATGGTTTTGTTTTTAATTTTTCCATGTTACACAAATAAATATGAGAACAAATTTGTGTGCGCCATTAATTTTGTTTAAAACTATATATCAAAATAAAAATAGAGATTTATGAAAATTTGTAACGTTATTGTTTTGGTTTTTCATACAATAATCTATATCTAAGAACTAAAACTTCACTGATGACCACAACATTACTATAAAAATTACAGTCTGATACGGGTCAACTGATTTTAAAATTGCCTACTTATTTTAGTTCTGACGAGATTTATAACCAAAGGCTTGCCCACCCAAGGTTAAGGCTATTCCGTTTTGTTCTACAGTAAATAAATTTAAAGGAATACAATCGTTTTGTATTGGTTCAGATGAGAGATTAGGGGAAGAGAAAAAATGTCAATCTCTCAAGATATAGTGAAACAGAGCTCTGCTTTAAGAGAGAGAACACGAGAAGTGGAAAAGAGAGAAAATTTTTAATTAGTATGACTATGTATAAGAATATCGTAGATCTCAATCACATATTTTAGTGACTCGATCTTGTTATGGTTTGAGACCGAGTAATACAAACAATTATGCGCTCTAACCGGAAGTAAAAATTACTCGTCAGAGTAATACTCAATTGTTAAAGTATTCCGCTTACAAAATTAATTTGTTTGCTATATACAAAAAATTACATACGACATTTAGGATGGTGCTCAAACTCGATGGAATTAATTACAAAATATTAATTCAAAAACTTAATGTCTTTCAAATCAACTCTTGTTTTCATCATCGCAACCAGTTTTTGTCTTATAAACGATCTTTCGCTATACATGCATATCATATATCGAAATATGTAGATGATAAATTAAATTCTTGGCAACATCCATACCTAGCAACAACAAAGAAAAAAAGAATCCATTTTTATGATGTCATAATTTGAGAAACTGTTTGTGTAGAATAGAACAGGTTCCCGTAGATCCACCACAAACTGCAGTTAAATTTTAGCTTAATTTAATCTATTGTTTGAGAAACGGGTTTCCTATTATATTGTACTATATTACCAAATTATTAAATTATCAAAGTTGACTTAATCCGGTATAAGAGTAAATAGTTGATCGTAATTTGTGGATTCATTTTTTTTCACCTAGCGACACTCTCATTCGCTTGACATTTTATGAATGAATTATTTGTGTTAAACGCGATACTTTGAATGAAAAAATCTAATTCGTTTTGGTATTTTGTTGTATGTACATACGTACTCGTACGAGCCATACAGTATTGAAATGTGTAACATTTTGATTAATGGTTGTCAGACAGTCGAAAATGAATTAATTTGGGGTACAAATAATGTAAAATTTATGTATTATATGTAATTTGACATGATGGCTATTAATTTAGATTTTGGTTCCCATGAGATGACGCTCATATAACATAATATAGGTAAATCGTAGTGTTGTAAGCATGAATTTGTGTGTTTGGTGGTGTGACATAATAACGATTGAGAAATAGTATTATAGTGTAAAAAAAATAATTTATATTTATTAATTTCATATTGTTGATTTTTAATTAAATTATCAAGGCATTTCCATAGACATTTTCTATCAATCATACTCGTATCTCGGTTCGTCGTTAATTATATCGGAAAGGTCAAGACCGTTAATTGTTTTTCTTTTGTGGATTGATGTGCGGGCCTTTAATTAACGCCTGCAGTTTTAAAATATAGTTACTACCCAGTATTTGAGACGATCACAAATAAACAGAGCTGCATCAAAATCAATTCAATTAATAAACAATGACCCCGATTCAATTTGACAAGATCTGTGATTAGTATAAAATGCTAGGTTATAATAAGAAATATGCTGCATTTTGTGAATTGGAACTTCTATATTGAATGTGGTCAACAGGTCGAAATATCTAAGGTAAAAAATAAAGAAATTTTCATCATTAAACCAACTGCATGTAAACTATGTAGTTTGTTTAATTATAAATTAAATTTGTCTATAAATAGTCAAATAATGAATGGTAACGAATAAAACATAAAGGGCTGAAACCTCATGAGGTGGTCAGAACTTCGGTCTTGATTAATTCAAGTCCCACATCCCAAATCTACCTCAATTCAACTTTCAAATTAATTTTTCACTTAACTTTAAATCAACTCTTAAATAATTCCTTAGCCGAACAAATCACTTAAGCAGGGTAGCACCCAATGCAGGGTAACTAAACCTTTACTCAACTTCAACTCAACTTAGCTCGAACTAAACCTCAACCATCTGCTCATACCAACTTACCATTATACCATCATACCACGGTACTACCATACCATCATACCACCATACCACCATACCACCATACCATCGTACCATCATATCATCATCATCATACCACCATCACCATCACATAATTCTTATATACAAACCATCATACCATTGTACCATTATACCATCATACCTTCAAACCGTCATACAGCCACCAAAAATCGACACAATTTTTGAAGTTTTAGAAATTCCTCTGCAGTAACTTTAGACCTGATTATCATCTCTCTAGGAGGAGATGAATGTTTGAGATATTAACATTGACCTTTCTTAAGTCTTAAACAATATTTGTGAAAAGTTTGGTTCAAATCGTTCAATGCGTGTGCATTTGTTTAAATATCACGCATATATACTGAACATATATGTATGTACATACTTATATAAACAGTCACTTTTAAATACAGTGAAACCTCACATCAACAGACACTCAATTTAGCAGAATCCTCACTTCAACGGACAAACTTTTAAGTCCCATGCAACTGCAGTTTTCCAATAAAAACCTCCTTTAGATAAGCTGACACTTTATTTGAGCGGACACGGACAGATATTTCTGCGATGATACAGATTCTACGAGTACAATTCAAATTCAAACTTTAACATTTCAACTTGACCTTTTAACATTTCAAATTATACCTTTAGTAAATAATACGTGTATGGTAAATTTGGGTGGAACTTGGCAATTTCTTAGCCGGTTTTAGTGAAATTTGATATCCATAATTGAAATGCGGTTTTTAATCAGAATCCCATTTCCATGTCAGATATCAAATTTAACTAAAATCCGTTAAGGCAATATCCAAGTTCCGTCCTAATTGCCCATATTCCACAAATTCATTTAAAAATTATTTTGGAATCCCATTTACAACAGACATGTCAAATGTTATCATAATCGGTTAAGGGACAGCCAAGTTCCATCTTACCTGGCCCTATTCCAGAGTTTTATCTAAAAATAATTTTGGAATCCTATTTCCAACACACATGTCAAATTTCAATATAGTCTTTTAAGAAATAGCCAAGGTCCGTCCTCACTGACCATATTTCAGAACTTCATCCAAAAACCATTTTAGAATCCTATTTCAAGAGCACATGTCAAATTTCATCATAATCGATCGAGAAATATGTAAGTTCCACCCTACTTGGCCATATTCCGGAACTTCGTTTAAAAATCATTTAGAAATCCCATTTCCATTGGAAATGCTGAATTTCCAATGGAAATCCCAATAAATTTTTTATAAAAAAATCACAAATCCTCAGTTTAATGGACAACGTTTTTGGTCCCGTCGATTTCCCGTTGTAGTGAAGTATCCCTATATATATATATAGATTGCTAAAGTGCTCACTAAACCCTAATCCAACCTCAACCGAACCGCAACTCAACCCTAATTCAACTCGCAAACGGAATCATATCACTCCTCAAACTATCAAATATAAAAAATTGGTCAACAACTCAGTTTATCCTATCCAGACCCAACTCAACTCCAACTAAACTTTAACTCAACCCGCAAATTGATTCTAACCTTAAGCTTCAAATTAACACCAAATTCAATGCCCAACTCAATATTCAAACCAGGATATATAAAAAATTGGTAAATATTTCTATAACCAAGTATTTTGTGTCAATTCGTATGGCAGGTACACGACCCTCTTGATGCACAGGTTCCACAAGCTTTTCAAATCTTGGCCTTGACCATAGAAACAGATTGGCAAAAAAATTCTAAATCGAACAAGCCGTTCTCGAGATACCATGGGTACAGACATACTGACATTCAGACATCCAGACAGACGGACGGGCAATTTTTATTTTTTTTTGCTTTTTTAGACTTATGGACTTTCAAAAAGTCGATAAAGGTGGTTTTCAACCAATCAAATTTTTGATCATTTTTGACAGGATTTCAATACTTTGGTCTTTTTAAACCGAAGTAAGTAGTCTGCACCCGAAAGGAGTTTGATCTACTACGTTTGGTCGAAATGTGGATCTGCTAATGGTAATTTATATCCTTGAATTTGACAGTAACTGTTGGTGGCACCACTCAATGTCATAATTTTTTTGCAGAATATATTCATTTACCCACGTCCTGTTGTAGACATGTTAATTACGAGTTTACGTACACAATTTGCAGAAATGAATACTGTTTTAGATCCCAAGTACATTATTAACTGGCAACAAAAAAAAAACAGCTCATGTCGGTTTTTTAACTTTACTGCTGCAATCGGCCGCAATGTGCTTCCTGATAACGTTTATCCTGACATGCTTGAATTAAACTAGCCTGACTTTGACGATAGTTGGCTCGATTGTTTCCTCATAGACAATTAAAACACATGCAAACCTTGCTGATTTTTCTCTTCGTTGTGCTATGTCAAAGATGGTGAACTGTGGATACGTCATACGTATAGGCTATATGTGAATCCCCACAAACCAAACACTTAAAAATGTTCATCCTTAATAGTTAGCTCATTTTGATTTGGTGAACCTTGTTTGTACTTACCCTATGTTAGTCGGCTCACGGGCTTCAAGCGTGTAGCTCTTTTGCTAATGAACTTTATAAATTCCTCGAGTGATGGACTACCTTCGCCACTGTCTTGTTTGTCCATGCTTGTTGAGTTTCTCATTTTTCACAACAATAAATGAATAAACCACGCATCCCTTCGACTTGCTTCATCGCCCAGGACTTCTAGTCGTCTGATGGCTTCATCCGACACGTTGTATATAGTCGTCGTAAATTTTCTTCTAATTGAATTAAGTTATTCAATCCGTACCGTTTTTTGAATATAACGCTCACATAATTTCGTCCATGCTTGTAAATGATTTGCTTCTAAAACTGTAATATGCTTGATTAAATCAGCTGCCTCAACGCGCATCAGAAACCCATCAAAATGTTACGATGTTCAGTCAAAGCAGCCTGGCAGAACAATGAATTTCTTCACGTGATTGGACGACAAACTGGTCAAAAATTTATTTTGATCCTTTAAGATGCAAAACATCATTTTTTCCACTTGATTTGTTTCCTCTCGAGCTGTTAGTACTGCTATATCTTGCGATAATTTGGCCTTAACTTCCATCTTAGAAGGAACGTCCAGAACTGCTAACTTAATTTCACATTGTGTGGATTCAATGAACGACCGATCTAACAAGTCTAGACCTAATGTCCAAAAACGATGTTTTTTTTTTTTTGGAAATGCTATCGGCATATTTTGTCAACATAGTTATGTTAGGTACCCTTTACTACCTCCTTAAGATAACCGACCTTCTAAAATCAACCACAGCTCTACTGTACTGACCACGACACCTGCATATACCTTGCTAAAAATGACTCAACACTTGCACAGAATAAAGCTCTGTTACTTGTTTGTTGCAGCTGACTTTATATATTCAGCTTTGAATGTGTCACTCCCAATGTATGTGCCGTGTATAATCCTCTCGTTGCAACCAATTACTGAAGTTGCCCTCAGCAAATACTAAATTTCTTGTAGATATCTTTGCGTTGTTATCATCATTGGACAGAATAGAACTAATCACCTGTGTAAAATGCTAAAACAATATTTTGACTATGAATCAAAAATACTTATGTCGTGCTTAATCTAGTGATACTGCAGGTACTGCGTTTAGACGTGCTTTTGTATTCGGGCCTCTCTAGGTCGTGATAGCATTTTTTTGTATTTAGTTATTTTAAAATCAAATATTGTCATAGTTTTTAATTAAAGTATAGATGCAGCATATTGCATAAGAACTACGATTTTTTTATAATCACTCCCAAGTGGAGTATTTATTCAGAACAAGAGTTTCTTGGACAATATTTGATTTTGAGGTAAGTAAATTCGAAAAATTACTACCGCATATTAGAGCAAACACGAACACTAAAACACCCCTTAACTTTGACTCACTGATCAGAACTGCGTTAACAGTTAGTCAGGAATGGTTGTACACATCGTTACATTTGAATCTGTGGCACAGACGTAAATTTTTGTTTGCAGTATAGGGATACCATAAATACCATTGAGACCTTTTTTCAATCAGATCTTATTGATTTTTACATATCCAAATAAAATCTCATAATTCTAACGTTTATTTGTTGTCATTTTGTTTTATATTTGTTTATTGAAACATCTTGATATCGTGATTCACCCTCCTGAGACGAGAATGTCGAACAAAAAAACAAATAAATAAAAATTCCAAAATATCCTATTAATCGTAATATACGTACGTATAGTGTGTCACTCCCCTTCAATATCTTCATAATTTACGGAACAACAACAAAATGTATATTTCAGATTTTTTTTTTTTCGTTTCCTAATATATCCTTTCAGCCTTAAGTCAAATAATAATACTTTGGTTTGTTTTGAGGATGTATGAAGTGATTTCTTTCGTTTGGTTATAGTCTAAGATGTAACAAAAAAAAAATCTCCCTTAAGAAAATAAGTTGAGAAATTCTTTGTTTGTGTGTGTGTGTGTGCTGTTGTGTTGCGTTTCACGTTTCCTCCCATCTAAAAGATTTTTATTTTATTTTAGAAAAACAAATTTCTTAATTTCGCATGGCTGCATTTTCAAATATACCTACTGCGGAAGATGAAAACAAAAATAAAAATCTTGAGAAAATTTTTAAGATCGTCTTCATATACCTTACGATAGGATGGGATGAAAAGTGGCATGAAGTTAAAGTCAACACAGGAATACAATATACAAATAAATTTATGATTTTTGAATTATGATTTTATTTCCACCGCGCTTATATTACGTTTGTATACTGTGCGAGCTTTTCTTCAAAGTTTTTCGCTGCTATAAACTTTAAACTTTATCGCACACCGACGACAATAAAATGACAAAATAGAAATTTGTTTTTACATCGGAGCTTAACAAACAAATTTGTTAAGAATTTTTTATTTTTTGTGTGTTTTATTCAAAGGAAGCCGAAATTTCGTCATATAGTCACAAATTTCAAAGATTTGAATACGTTTGTAAATCACAATAAAATGGATCATAAAATTGTGTGCGTGTGTGATTTGAAGTGATATTTTTGCTCGAGGTTATGTAGATGTAAAAAGGAAAATTTATACAGAACGAATTGAATCATTAGTGGCGATGGTAATTGTGGGGGTGGGTATACGGAAAAAGCTATATAGGCGTGATTTTCCTTACATTTGTTTTATTTTTTTATTGGTTGCCCGCAGCTAAATTTTATCAATGGTGAACTTTTATTATTATTATTTGGAGTCGAACGTGTTTGGACATTTTGATGGAGGGAGATTTACTGTTAAGTTGTCTAATTACTTTATCCGATTTAAAAAGGAAATCATTTCTTAGTTAAATTAGACATGAAATCAGACAAATGACTTAGAAGACCCTTTATCGATTTATTAATATATTTATACACAATGAATTACTAGTCAATTATAAAAGTGCTACAGAACAGAATTCAAATAATACAGGGCTATTGAACCAACCAAAAAGCAGCACTATGATGGAGAGTGGTGACAGCGGAGATATGACAAAAAGAAGTAAGGAGACTAATGCTAGCGAACTTAACGGCAACCAACAGAAAGATAATACCCAGTTTGAAAAGATCCGAAAACATCCGAGATGACACGACATCCGAGATGGCGCTGAAAGATAAAGAAATCGAACTGCTAAAATTGCTTAAGCTTGCTTATGTTTTAGAGATGTCGAAGAATCGCTTTCGAAGTTTAGCGGAGAGGATGATTATTCTGTCGAAAAATGGATTCAGGATGTCGAAGAAACTTCTGTATGTATAAAATGGAATGCTGAACAGAAAGTTATTTATTCAAAAAGACTGTTAACTGGAACAGCAAAAGACAGGTTACGTTTGACGGTTACTGATACCTGGGAAAATCAAACTACACATTTAGTCAACTAGTTCAAAAAGAAAGTGAATTCTGCTGTGATACACAGGCACATGTCAGGGAGGAAGAAAAATAAAGATAAATCTTTCAAAAATTATTTAATTGCTATGTGTAAACTATGCTTCGATAATCGATTACTGCATAAGTGGCATAACCGATTATGAACATAATAAAGCGGTTTTATATGGATCAACCTCTATGAATGATTTCAAAAGTAAATTCACAATTTATGAAAATATCAAACAAAAAATTAAGATAAAGCACCAATCGAGAGCGTAACAACAAAGCCAATTGAGAGCAAACAGTCAAATACATTTCGAAGAATGCCAAGATGTTACAACTGTGGTGGAACTGGGCATCTAGGAAAAGATTGGGCGAAAAAATGTGATCGCCCGAAATGTTTCAAATGCCAAGCATTTTGTATTCTTTCAACGGAGTATGAAAGTAAAGTTCAAAGTTCAAAATCTTGTGCAGCCATAGCTGTCAAAAGTGTAATGTTGAATGAAAAGGAACTTTGTGCACTAGTTGATACCGGAAGCGATATTAGCTTAAGGTCACATACAAAATTTATTGGAACGGGTATTTTCGAATTTAGCGAGGAGTGCACAACTTTACATGGTGCGGGATCCAAAGATGTATCAACCGTAAGTAGGTTTGAGAGAAGAGTATGAGACAATAATTCACATTGTTCTTGATAACATATTGGCAGTTGACTTTTTATTGGGAAGAATTTATTAAATCAAACGGTGACTGTGTTAACGCCGACTGGAATTACAATGAGAAAATCCATTCCGGAAAACGTTTCTATAGTGATTGAGCATGGAGAACTTCTGCGGAACATAGACCATATTAATGATCGTGAAGTGGCGAATAGAATTCGATTACAGGTAGTAAACTACGATCCAGAGAAGAGAACGCCAAGTCCAAACATAAAAATGCAACCGAGACAACTGTCACCATTGGAAACAAAGGTCGTTAAATATCAAATAGATGAATGGCTGAATGAAGAAGTGATTAGACACAACCAATCTGAATATGCGAGTCCCATAGTTTTGGTGAACAAAAAAACTTGGTTCAAATGTCTTTGTGTAGACTATCGAAGGCTGAATAGAATCACGGTACGAGATTAATACTATTATTATTATTGGAGGGCCATACGGGCGATCAGCCACCTCGCACTGCGACCTAAAAGATCTATTGTGTTGGACCCTGCTTAGTTATCCGTCCAGTCAATATTCAGGTTCTTAATTAACCAGACAATAATGCCTCCCTCTACGTGATACATACTATCTGGGCTTATTGCTCTCCCTACAAGATATTTACTACAGCATGTAGCTAGAAAGACGGTAGCATTGGAGCCTAAGGACTTCGAGAGGGTTGTTCCACTCCCGTATATTCCTACTCCTACCCCGTATTCCGTTTGATTTTACTCTTACGAGTTGCTGGGAATTGGAAATCGCCTGTAGGTCACCCAGCTTTACTACAGGAAGGCTAAATAAAACTGAAGGATGCCTGGTATCCAGAATCCGCATATTTTGGACTGACTAACCTATCAGCCATTCATCCATCGGCATATGCTGTTCCACCTTAGATTAGGGTTTTTGTCAAGGATTTCTCCTTTAGCGCCATACTTTAACCTGTGCCAAATGGCCTTAGTAACCAGTGGTTGCCACGAGGAGGCAGCACGTACACTTGCGAATTGTGAACAGATTACCCCTTACACAGCTCACGTGATGCGCACCCTACTGGAAGGTTACGGAGCAGGTACATTAATCTACTCAACTTTGCCCCCCCCCCGTCCCCCGCCTCCAGTAGATGCCAAACCACCACGGTATGAGATAGATTTACACTGCCGCTTATCGAGAATCAAATAGACAAGTTGGGTGACGCTAAGTATTTTTCAAGATTGGATCTTTGGAACGGATTTTCCCACGTGCCCGAAACCGATGATTCAGTAAAATATACATAGTTTATAACACCGTTTGTGCAACAGTCCATCGACATTTATGCGATTCATAAACAGGGTGTTTGATGAATTATGTCATAAGGGAATAATGTGTATCTATATAGATGACTTGGTGATACCATCCAAAATTATAATGGAAGCTATGGAAAGATTGAAGATTGTACTGAACGAGTAAATGTCAATTCTTGTGAGAGAAAATCGAGTATATTGGATACGAAGTAGGAGGGGGGCAGATCAAAGGCTATATTAGAAAATTTTTGGAGTATTACGCAACAATAGCTAAACCATTGACTGATATGGTAGGGAGAGACGTCGAATTTTAATTTGGGATCGAGCGAAAGATAGCATTCCAAAAGCTAGAATCTATTTTGGCAAATCATCTAGTGTTAAACATTTATTCATTAAAAGCCCTTACCAAGCTGCATACTAATGCCAGCAAGTATGGACTTGGTGCCATATTGCGGCAAAGGTCTGACGAAGATGGCAGTATGCACCTAATAGTTTTCTACAGAAATAAAACTTCGAAGAGCCAGGAAAACTACATCATCTATGAGCTAGAGGTACTTGCAATTGTAGCTGCATTGAAAGAACTGCGCGTGTACTTATTGGGCTTGGACTTCAAAATTATTATGGATTGCGCAGCGTTCAAGGGAACAATGGAGCCGAAGGAACTTAGTTCGAGAATAGCAGGATGGACTCTTTTAAGGCAAGAATTTAGCTTTAAGTTAGAGCATCGCCCGGGCAATTGTTCTACCCATATTGTTGAAGGGTACACAACTCGAATTAAAGCATCACAAAAGAAGGGCCAGAACTTAAACCAATTTTTGAACTTCTTAAACTAGGTACGTATGAAGAATACTTTACTAATAATGACATTTTGTTTAAATTCAAGAATGTAGAGTCGCTAATGGTCGTCCCACGGAGAATGCAAGGTGAAATAATTAAGATGTATCACAGCTAATCGAACGACGATTTTTCATTCCAAATCTAACACTTAAAATCCGTAGTTGTATCAATAACTGCTTCATATGTATCATTGCGGAGCGTAAAATGGGGAAGCAAGAGGATTTACTGAACCCTATTCCAAAAGTAGCCAGCCCGCTAGAAACATATCATTTAGATCACTTGGGTGGTTTAGCGGCAACAAAGAAGCAGTATCGCTATATTCTCTGCATAATCGATGCGTTTTTAAAGTTCATACAGAAGTTAAAGCAACAGGTTACAGCTGGTCTCCCCACTGGAAATAGGCAAATGGGGAGAGTTTTTTGTAGAATGATTCCCGCACTCGCAAAGTTGTACAATAATAACCAAGAAGATTGGTACAAATGCACGAACAGTTTACACATGTTTCTAAATAACTCATTGCATTGGAGTATCAAGATGTCGTCTTTTGAGCTGCTTCTAGGCGTAAAAATAGGAAATAGGGATGGCATCGATCTAAGAGAAACTTTGGAGTAAGACTCGTTTATTTGACGATGGTCGTATGCGGAGATGAGAGAAGCCGAGAAACCAAACATCGCAATGGTCCAAGACGAAAATAGAAAAACGTACAATCGGAAAAGGAAGAAAGCAAGGCAATACACTGAAGGCGAATATGTGTTAATTCAGAGAACTCAATTCAACAGTGGTTCAAAACTTGATGCGATTTATCTAGGATCTTACATTGTAACCAAGGTGAAAGGAAAGGACCGATTTGATGTTGTGAAAGTATATCAGTCCGAAGGGCCCGGATTTATGAAACACTTTTACATTGGTTTATCGGAACATGAATACGATACCGACATAGATCAGCAGGATAAAGATGACAACATTAATGATCAACCAGAACCATCCGGGTCAGATGGTATTGCAGGATGACCGTGTAGGATTTAAGGTATCCGAATTTGTTCAACTAAATTAGGATGCAGCCTGTATATTATTCCTGTTATGTAAAACGATTATTAACCTACAATCAGATTAAGGCAGTGTTGTATCAGTTTGGGGGCTCAACCGAGTTCCGCCAATATAAAAAAAAAAATACGACGATCATAGATAATTCCGTGGTGGCACATGGGCGATAACCCGCCGGTGAATTTTATGGTGCCATTTTTATCGTCGTGATCTTATGTTGATGATTTCAGAAATTAATCATTAACGAGACAATTTCTTAGGTGTTGTTCTCAACTTCTCAGATTGTATCCCTTGGCATTTCTTTGATAAGCTATTTTTAAATGACCTAACACCGTTCGTTGTACATTAATTAATAAATCACATTTCAACGTTACTTACAAACTGTTAGGACTTAGTTCTTGCAATTCCCTTATCAATTCATGCTTTGAACCATGGGATTTGTAATGTTGTCCGAAAAGAAGAAAACGCGGAGTATAGATGATTGAATCGTGCATAATATTACGTAAAGCGGACGCAATTTCGATCAAATGAGCATCCCAAGAGTGAAACGTTTGAATGCGGCGAGTATTTCGGTGTAAACATATGGTTAATTTATTATTTTTCCAGAAGGTCTTTTAATAGAATAGATTTGAATTGCCTACCGTGAAACATGAAAAATTTTCCGCTCTAAGTAATCTACAAAGATAGAAACGGATGATTGCCGGATTTTTACAAACCGCGAGTAGTGATCCTGTACAATCGATATGTGCGTATTTCCCTTCTTTGACCGAGGGTAAGGTCCTAAAAAATGTACATTGGTCCTTTGCCATGAGCGATATTCTACGACTTGCTGACCCATTGGAGAACGTAAAATGGAGTTGGGGCTTTTACAGGTTTTACATGTAGCACATGAAGGTATGTGGTTTTTGATATCTTGGTACATACTCGACCAATAATAATGTCTTCTTTGAAGCCCCTCGACATAAGCGCGGAACTTTTTGATACGTAGCACAGCAGCTAATTAATTGAATAATTACGCTGCGCCGCATTCAACTTTTGAGACATATATGCGATGGGATTCTCTGAACCATCATCACCTTTCTGAAATAAGACACTTCCCACTCGGGTTGAACTAGCGTCACATTGTATAGAACAGGGGCAGTTTTTAAAAGTCAAATGATGCTTGAGTCTTGTCATTCCATTGGAACTTTTTCCCTTTTTTCAATAGCTCTGTAAGTGGAGCTGCTAAGGTCGAGTAACCACTTGTTAGGTTGATTTATTTGTAAAATACGATTTGCATAACTCCAAGCTTACCACTGTTGCGTTTCAAATTCAACCTTTTACAAATCAAACTGAGGCTTTAGCCAAACGAATTAAACCTTTTTAAAATCCCGTTTTGATTATAGAAAACCTTGAATTTGATTTCTTTTGCAAAAGGATAAATTTGATTTGTAAAAGGTAGCTAATAATAATCTGCTTATCAGAGCAGCTTGCGAGGTATCATTGTTACGTTCATAAAAATCAGGAAGAAATTGTTGAATCTTTCAATTTCTTGCTTTCCTTATAAGAAGCCCCTTTTTCGTTAGAAATTGAATCAACGGTTACTTGAGGCAAACCAGTCAGTCCCTATTAATCAAGTAGCGTTCGTTTGACTTATAGTTTCTCATTTATCGGAACTTTTGATTACCGGTAAACGGTAAATAAAAATTAAATTTACCGGTTTGTTTTGAAACACTATTCTAAATATAAGGAAAATGCAAATGGCAACTTAATTTTGGAACTAGCAATGGTGTTTTTTTTTTGGTTGTTTTCGGTGGGTTCCCTGCAATTTTGGAAATTCTCCTCGCTTCTCGATTTCATATCCCCTTCTCTTGGATTTCATTTTTTACCCACTTTTTAAAATTTCTTGAGATTATTGAAGTTTAGCATGGAAATGTGATTCGGTGTTTCGAAATAGTCAGGTTATTCGAGTATGTTTGAGATTGTGTATTTGATAGTTCGATGTCACTCGAGAATCTTAGAACCTATTTAAAGAATATGATTGATGATGACGTAACTTGCTCGGTAGCATTTGGCTTATTAGTATTAGTAACATTAAGTTACTTGGCAAATAATTCGATATTTCCACAAATGTTTTCTAGATTTTTACAGGCTTTCCGAAATTATTCATTAATAACCGGATTTTTTTTTGGTATTATTGAAATTGTTCGAGGTCTATCCATATTCAAATTACACAGAGATTATTCGAATTTTTCTGGGGGTAATCCAGATTGTTTTGATTGGAAGTTTTTCGACATTCCTAGAATTACTCGATATTTTTGAAAATTGTCAAATTTATTAGAATTTTGTAAGGCATCTGCGCTTAGGTTTGAGTTGTGAGAACTTGGGAGATTTTTCGACAATATGCCAACATTTCGATATTTCTCCGATTTCCTATTGACCATTGGAGGATCACGGACGCTACGTAATAGATAAATTTGGAATGGGATAAGCGCGTCTTTTGACATTTCGAATTTGTTTTTATTACTTATTAATTTTGCCGCAATCGTCACTATAAGTTAATCAAAATTATTCAAGAATGTTCAGGTAATTTACGTTTTATATAGATGACGGTGATTAGCACGTATAGGATTTCCTTTGGTTTTACATACTTACGGATAACTTGATATTTGAAAACGTTTAACAATATTCAAAATACTCGAACTTTGAAAATTCGACATTTTTGAGATAATTTCGAAATTCTTGATAACTTTCAAATTATATTCGAAATTTGTGGTGTTTTATCGATACATTTAGGCATCGTCATAAAATTGAGTAGCAAGATGTTTCGTTTTATTTGACCTATTGAAATGAATCACGGTTCTGTTTCGTCTACTCTCGAAATCTTATATTTTTAATTAATGCCCCAGGCTGGATAATTGCAAGAAATAAGTTTTTAATTAAAAGCTTTACTTCATAGGTTCCAGAATCATTTTTAGGAGCCCAAACAAAATTTTGCGAGGGGGCCCGAAATTTATAGTTACGCCACTGACAGCGTGTTCGATTAGCATTGACGACGGATCACGAGAAATCACTTCCGAAAAATACTCGGGTGGGCGACGTGGGTGACTCCGCTACCTAGAGGACCAAATGGGTGAATTAATTCAAAACTTAAATCGGGGTGCTCTGCCTCGTTTTCCTGAAAACTATGGGTCTCACTTTACAGCGAAACATGAAATCGACGTCGGAAATCCAAAGTCAATAAATAAAACAGCCGCCTCGCAAAATACTCATTACTAAACGAGACAAAATGAAGATTTACCAATGTGTCTTTGAACCAGCCGCTAGCCCTGGTGCTCGCCAATCGTACTCGTCAGGAAGAAAGATGAATCGTTGAGCTTCTGCATTACCCCCGCCACGAGTCGATTTTATGCTGGGTGCTTGTGTGTAATGCCCCAACATTTTTCTATAGATTAATGCAAATGGCGTTCGCTGGGCTGCTTAGGGAAACCTGCATAGTATATTTAAATGACATCACCATCTATGGAGAAGATATTGACGAACTAGTTAGCAAAATGAGGTTAATTTTCGAAAGACTGCGGTTGGATAATTTGAACCTGAAACCGAAAAATTACGATTACTCAAACGGTAAGTTCATTACCTTGGGCATATCGTGAGTGACAAACGAATCCGAACTGAACCAGATGGAAAAACGTCAATGCGTAGCTTTCTTGGGTCTTGCTCCTGCTATCTACCATTAAAAATAACTTCGCTTTCATTGCCGAACCATTGTTCGAGCTGCCGGAAAAAGACCGTAAATTCGAATTGAATGACAAAGCAGGCCGAACCTTGAAAGAGCTGAAAGAGCTACTCATCTCAGCACCAATTTTGGGTTATTCTCAACTTGATAAACCATTTATTGTTGACACAGATTTTTTGGAAAAGGAGGCGTTTTATCGCAAGAAATAGAGCACAAAAAAAATGATAAGCAATTTTCAAGAGCTCTGCGGAACGCCGAAATAAATTACTGCACCGCGAGACGAGAGCTGTTAGCAGTTGTGAAAGCCATTCAACACTTTCACTCGTATTTGTATGACCAAAGTTTCATCGTGCGTACGGACCATGTGTTACTAATATGGTTATTAAACTTCAAAAAAACCGAAAGGGCAAGTCAGCCAATACACGAAAATTTCCAACGGAATGCCGAGAATGTAATCAACTTGAGGCTCGAGAAGGGGAGACCACCATTCATGTGACAAGACTGAATACGATGGATGGGAAATTTTCCAAAGCGCAACAACAAGATGACACTTTAGAACGAATTAATAAATGGAAGCTAATAGGAACACCTCCTATTTGGTAGGAAATCACCGCACGGCCAACAACAATCAAGCGATTTTGGACACAATGGGATCAGCTGATGGGACCTCCATCCTCCATCAGATCCTGAATGCCAAAAACATTGATTGATTTTTTACGTGACGCCCACAATGGGAGAACCTCTGGACACTTTGGGATATCGAAAACCAAACAACGAATTCGATAAAAATATTACTGGCTTACGTCGCCAAATACATGGATGCCTGAAAAGTTATGTGATTGGTGTCCCTTTCGAAATTATTGGTATTGACATCAAAGGTGCCATGCTCTAATTATCATGGAATATTAATTTAAGAGGTTGCCTCGCGTTATGGCGCCCCTTTCGAAATTCATTCCGACCAAAGCCGAAATTTTAAAGCCGAACTATTAAAGAAGACGATGGAATCCCTGGGAGGCGAATAAGACGAGAACAACACCATTACACCCAAAATTGGATGCACTATGTTTGATTACCAAGTTCGTTCGTGAAAATTAATGTGATTGGGGAGACACTCCTGAAATGATATTTCGACGAAAACGGCATTTCCCGGTTGCTTATTGGTCGGATCATCTCCCGAACAAACGTCAACAAGCGACTACGCTAACGATCTCCGAATACGGATGGAGCGCGTTCATGACTTCGCTTGCAAGCTTCTCAACATTTTAACCGATCGAATGGCGAAACAATACAACTCTAAAGCGAACGCATCACAGTTTCGTATCAGAGATCTAGTATGGCTGTACAACCTAGTCAAAAGGAGAGGAGTTTGCTGAAAATTGCAATGCAACTGGGATGTACCGTACGAAACTATCAGGAAGCTGAATGACCTGATTGCCTGCATAAAGAAGTTTGCTTGAACAGTAAAGGTAGTACACATGGATCGATTAGGCTTCCTCAATCATGGTAATATGGATAGGCCACCATCATAAATGGCGACGGGACACGCATCCCAAAGAAATCACAAACACCCGATTGATCTAACCAATTTAAATATAATTTTGTAATTTATAAAGTAATTCGCTAGATTAAACTAACCATTTGCTAGCAGCATTGCTGCTTCATTGAGTTTAAGTGATCCTTTTTCTGTCCCCGTCAATCAAGCCGTCGTAGGTTATAATACCTTTCCTTTCCTTCGGATCTGATATGCGTAAAGATTGTACAAAGGGCCCGGTGTCACCCGGAAGTCTAGGTTATACTTGGCGTTATATTCTGATCAATCAAACAATCTTGAAGTAGGAACATAATTACGATCAAAGTTGAAGGTGATAATTCCTAGGCGTTGGTTAAAATTTAAAAACACGAAACTTGATAGAGTGTAATAACCTTAGCTGGTTTGTTTGAAATGGAATTAGCATTTGATGCTATTTATCAATCGAATAATAAATTAAACGACCTTTGTATAACCTAATCGAAACATTAGTGACTCTAAAACCATTAAACAGGTTCTAAAATATTTTATTTATGGTACTAAAACCAAATTTCATCCAGTTTACTTTGTCGCGGTACAGGTTTAATTTAACAAAATAATCCAGTTTGTATTATTAATGTGAGATTTGGTAATTTGATTGAATATTTCTCGCTTTTAACTCGACCTGTAATAAAAATGTCTGTTGTACTTATCACATCGATCACAAAGTATTATTTAATTTAACCACAAATGAAACAAGATATTAAGTCAAAATTTAATTTGATAATGTCACGATCATAAAATAGTTAATTATATGACACCGTTGACACCAGTGACTAGAGAATGTCGAAATTACAAAAAAAATCAAAAATCAAAACCATCATAAATATTGTGTTTCAAGATTTTAAATGTCTGTTTTAAAAGATCAGCAATTTCTTTACGGTTAATTAATGTTGTTATTGTAGTGGTCACTAATTAATTTAGCAACTTGTTTTCAATTTGTAAAAATTAGTCTTCTTCAATAAAACAGCACTTAAATTCTAATTGAATCTCCATGTTTTGTTACATTATTATTTCTTGTAAATAATTCCACATAAATTTAACCTGCCTTCAAGAATACCAATCAAAAAAGGGTATACATACATGTATATATGTACTATATGTTCAAGTGGCAATTGGCAACATAAAAAAAAATGCTGCCCATTTTAATTTACAACACTTTTAATTTTCATGTCGAGATTGTTCTTGTTCTGTGAATACATCCTAAGGGTTGGCTAATAGCGCACAGCAAATAGGTGGTGAATATTTTTTTTTTTTTACTTGTTTGCATGGTATGTATAAATAAAATTGGATTTTGAAAGGATTTATATTCCATTCAATGTTTTACTGCTACTGCTATTCCAAATAACGTATTGTGAAAGCAAATAGACACAAACATACACACACACATATACGGACAATATAATTAATAGAAAAATAGCAAATAAATTACTTGAGTAGAATATTAAATTAATTCGATTTTAAGTTGCTGCTTTATTTTTGCCACCCGCCGAGTCCTCCTCCTCCTTCAGATCCTGTTAGTTGACGATACCAAATTGATTGAATTAAAGGCAATTGAAAACGAAATGAATTCTAAGGATATTTTTATTGTGACAATTTTTGTTGTTAGTTCGACGATTTATTTTTCCTTCGTTTTTTTTGCTCCTGCATTACATTTTCTTGGTACAGAGATAAAAAAATTGGACTGCAAATGGGGTACACGAAGATAACCAACACATACCTTTCAAATTTATCAATTGTTGTAGCAGCCCATATGACTCTCCACTGTACCAACATAGCACGCAAATGACATTTATCTTAAATTAATATTAGATTATGGAACAACAAAAAAAATGCATTAATTTGACTTTCAAAAAGCATACATTCGGGCGAATGCATTATACAACGAAATTCATTCAAATCAAACCAACCACAAAAAATTTATCAAGATTTAAGCTATTTGGGGTTTCACAAAGACAATCCCCTTAAACTTAATAACGGCTCAAAGCGTTAACGCATTAATCGACACTGTTTGACAATTTTAAAATTTAATCTTTTCCATCTCTAAGAAAATCGATATCTTAAAACTTTTGTTAATTGTAGGGAGAAGCTTTTTTCTCCCAGGTTGAAGAATTATTAAGTTTGAGTGAATCACTCAGGCGTGCTATTTAACTCTGCACATTCAATTTCCAGCCTTTAGTCCTTTTTTTTGCCACTTATATCATTTATAGGGGAAAATTTATGCAACACTGAAGAAAATTACATTTTTACGTTGGATTATTATAATTTCATTTTTTATTAACAATATTTATTGATTTATTTATAATTAAATTTATTGCCGATCATTAACATTCTCCCCGCATTGATCCTTGGAATGAATAGGATCAATTGGTAATGGTGCGATCTTCGTAATAGCACGTTTACATTCACCAGTCGCAATTTTAATAGTTACTACGCGGACGCGGCCATCAACTCCAGGATGGGTATCAATTATCTTGCCCAATTTCCACTTGAGCGATGAAATATCGTCTTCCTTGATGATAACTATTGTACTAATTTTAACATTTGGTGCTTCTTTTGTCCAACGATGGCTATGTTGGAGTTCTTGGATATATTCCTTGGACCAACGGGACCAGAAGTTTTGAAATATACCTCTTGTAAGATTCCAATGTGTAATATGATCTAGATTAGAATTTGAAGATCCTACTTCTGGTATTGAATTATGGGGCCGACCAACGAGGAAATGTCCTGGAGTAAGTACCTCAGTTACATCATCGGTAGATATTGGAACAAGCGGCCGAGAATTCAAAACAGATTCGACCTGCTAAATCAGTGTGCTAAGCTCTTCATACGTCAGTTTGGCGTTTAGCGTTAAGCGGCGAAGATGATATTTTGCCGACTTAACAGCGGCCTCGTAGAGACCATCAAAGTGAGGTGAGCCCGGTTGGGGCAATGACCATTTAATTTCGTCGCGTTGACACATGAGTTGAATTTCGGATTTGAGAGCGGAGCATTGAAGGAGTTCAAACAATTCATGTAGCTCGGTATTGGCACCGACGAAGTTGGCGCTGTTGTCGGAGACGATTTTCTTCGGTAGACCCCGTGTAGAAATAAATCTTTTTAAAGCACCCATAAAGGATGCCGTTGAAAGCGATGATGCGAGCTCCAAATGAACGGCCTTTGTGACAAAGCAAACAAAGACAGCTAAGTAGGCCTTGATCGGTACTCGCCCGCGAATCGTGAAATGCACGTAAAAGGGGCCACAGTAATCTACACCCACGTAATAGAAAGGATACGCTTGATTAACTCTTTCAAACGGAAGGTCGCTCATCTTTTGCCGCATTAACGTCGGTCTTGCTCGAGTGCAGCTCACGCATTTTTTAAAAACAGTTCAAGCGAGGCGACGCCCATTTATTGGCCAATAGTTACAACGGACGGCAGCAAAGGAGCCCTTGTGGACCGACGTGAAGGTGTGTTCTGTGAATAAATAAAAAAACTGCTTGTGTAAAGAAATGATTCGGTGGAAGCAATGCCGGATGCTTTGATGTGTAAGACAACGCAGAGAGTTTTAATCGGCCGCCAACACGAATGATTTTGACATCATCCATGAACAATGATAACGACTTCAATTTCGGATCGCAAACGCTAAATGAAGGATTCTGAAGCCCATAATATTCAGATGAATATGACGTAATTTGCACTAGTCGTATAACGGCTTGGAGCCCATTAGCGGCTTTAGCGGAAGAAAGCGGACTCGAGTAGTAATGTATAGTAAGAAATGATCCTCTTGCGTGTATACGAAGAAACATCTCTTTTATGTCTTCTAATTGCATGGATTGGTGTTTCATCATGTTTGTAGAGCTCATCGCAATTAAAAATTGTGTAGGTTTTTTTTTGTTCGGATAATTCGATTTCCTTTGATGCTACAAACGATTGGGACCCGGATTCGTCAGGTAATTGAAGAAAACGCGGACCGTTCCACCATAATTCAGAATTAATTAGTTGTTCTGGAAGTAATCCACGTGAAATCAAATCGGCCGGATTGTGATTGGTACTGATATGGCGCCAATTTTTTGTTGCACCCAAGGACTGAATGTTAGATACACGGTTAGCAACGAAGGTTTTCCAACGATCAGACGATGCGTTAAGCCAGTGCAACACAATCATGGAGTCAGTCCAAAAAAAATAGTCGTCGACTGAGAAGTTCAGATTAGGTTTGAGTTTTGCAACCAACTTCGACAATAACTGAGCAGCTAGAAGCTCAAGTCGAGGTAGAGTCGTTTGTTTAACGGGAGCGACTCTAGACTTTGAACACAATAGTCTAACGACAACACCATTGTTGGTGTAACTTCGCACATAGACTGCAGCACCGTAACCCTTCTGGCTAGCATCCGCAAAGCCTTGTATTTGGATATTTGTAGGAATTCGACAATGATTGAATATATGTCGCGGTATGTAAAGCCCTTGAAGTTTTTGTAAATTTTTTCGAAAATGATACCAATTCGTGTGTAGATCAATGGGCAGACTTTCGTCCCAATATAGCTTAAGTTGCCATAATTACTGCATAAACATCTTACCTAGTATGACTACCGGTTATATCAGACCAATAGGATCAAATATTTTGGCTATTTCAGAGATAACTGTGCGTTTTGTTATTTTCGGAGATTCCTTTCCAAGGTTGACATTAATACGAAACGTATCGGAATTGGAATGCCAATATAAACCCAAAGTTTTTATAAATTCATGATCGTCTATTTGCACAAATTGTTCACGGTCAACAACGGGAATATCGGCAAGTATAGAGGCTTCATTTGAACATTATTTATGGAGTGACATACCAGCAGATTGAAGAATGAACGATATGTTGTCCTTGAAAGCAATGACTTCTTCTTCCGAATTAGATCCACTCAGAAGATCGTCAACATAGATATCATTGACAATTGTAGAGCTCGCCATTCGAAATTCTGACTCATGATCTAGAGCAACTTCTTTTTGACTTGATCTTGACGAAAGTAACGAGTAGCCAAGAAGGACGCCGGAGTTGTGCCGTATGTGACCGTTTTGAGCTGATATGTTAGTAACGGTTCATTCGGATCAAACCGCCAAAATATATACTGAAATCTTCGATCATCCGGATGGACTTCGATCTGACGATACATTTTTGTGATGTCTGCACTTATTGCATATGCATGTGAGCGAAATCGAAGTAGAATCAAGAAGAGTTCATTTTGAATGACAGGACCGCACATTAGAATTCGATTTAGAGACGTGCCGGAGCTAGTTTTACCTGAGCCATCAAACACGACTTTTAATTTGGTAGAGGTAGAGTCAGGTTTAAACACACAATGGTGTGGTAGATAAAAATGATTTGATTCAATCGCCTTGGCTAATTCGGTGTTGATGATGATCAAACAGCTGACATCCTGAAAACAATAAAAAACCACAGAGAATCATCGAAACACAAAAAAAAACTATAAATTATACTTATCTAATTTACCGGCTGATGTATCGCCGTTTTTTAATCCCATAATCAATCAATTATTAAAAAAATCAATTATTGTAACGTTACATTTAAATAACTTTCATTCTTGTTTTATATTCTACTTACTAAACAAGTCTGACATTTTTATTAACATAAATCACAATCATACCAACCTTTGTAATTAAAATTATTATTATCAATTAGAAAATAATTTATAGTTAAGATACCAACTTAATTATAGTACCTTATATATTAATTATTTTAAATGTTAGATGGCGATATTTATTGTATAACACTTAAATTAATTTTGTATAACAATTATTTTTATATAAATATGTAAAAGAAAATATTATGTACAATAGTCTGAGATAATCCAGTGAATACAGTGATCAACCAAACAAACAAAAAAACCAGTGAATTTTTATTTTTTATATACCGGGACAAAAAATTGGAATTGAGAAAGCCGCTTCGACATTTTATTGACCTACGCAAGTAAATTGGACACGATAACACCCCAAACGATTTTTTGGACCTTCGCCTTCATTTTGGACACCGACGACAAAACCAACCATTTTTATTACGACCAACGCTATTCTACCGGACACGAGAAATTTCCAGTTCAACACACAGTATATGGGTTTTGGTAATTAAATTTTATTTGCGAATTGCCACACATAGTGCATATAAAACAAAATTTAAACCGAACCTATTGGATACAACTTTGTACAGTCGGCGTGCTAGGATTGCTGAGTTGCCTAGTTCACTTTCAGCACTAGAAAATTTCAACCGAACCATGAAACGACCATCCATATTCCTTGCATAATTTTGTACAAAATGCTTCTCGCAAACATTGTTTGAAATATTATCTTGTGTCACATCCTCTATTTCCTCTATAGCCCAAAATCTCTCCATAAGCGTATCCAAATATGTAGATGGAGAGTTCACGACCGCTAGATTGCAAATTTGATAATCTAAATGTGAACCATAGGCCTTACCTGAGACGACCCAACCCAATCTTGTATTCTGGAGAATGGGGAGGTTATCACCTAATTTTATTTGACCGATAGATTGTAATTGAAAACATAATAATTCTGCGCCAATGAGCAGATCAATTTTTTGAGGTGAATAGAAATTTGGGTCTGCTAGTTTGATGTTAGCTGGAATAGACCATTAGGATGAATCATATACTGAATAGTCGGCTGATAATCGGAAATTTTTTGGTAAAATGTGTGCCCTCTATTGAAGCAGAATAATTGCTGACTCGGGACCGAAACTCAATGGAAGCTGAGTTACATTCCATGATGGATGAACCGCCTATACCTCGGATTTGAGCCGAGGATTTCATTGCCTTGACGCTTAATTTGGATGCTAGTGATTTTGTAATGAAATTAAGCATGAAGCCTGAATCTAGCATTGCCCTTGCAATAACAGTACGATTGTTGGCATCAGATAATTCAACGAGAGCCGTGGCGAGGAGAACATGACTTGGGTTTTTATTAATTGCAGCTAGCGCAGTGCCGGAATTATGCTCGGGAATCAATTGTGAAGATACGGCTAGATTAATTGATGATGATTGCTTTAATGGCGAATTTTGATCTTTCGACGGATTATTAGTTTTGGCTAATGACGAAGGCTGAGCTGTAGAAATACTGTTAGAGATATGAAGAAGACTGTGATGTTTACCATTACAGGTACGACATCGATTCTCAACAGTACAATCGTCAATACGGTGACTTGATCGCAAGCAATTTGAGCAGATTTTTAATTCCTCGACTCGTTTGCGTCGTTCATCGGCAGCAAGACTTAGAAATTGGAAGCAACGCATGATCGAGTGTTTTGTTTGTTTACAATGGATACATGAATATGTTCCACTTGCATGAAAACTTTGACGAAAATAATTACTTGATTTTTTTGTAGTGTTCACTGGCTTTGTCGAATGATGAGAAGTATGTGAAGTCTCGAATTTTTGCCCCTCCAATTTGTAGCCCCTTTTTTTAATAAATTTGGAAATGTCTTCGAATGTGGGAATATAATTAAGTGGAGTTTCATCCCTCCACCTTAATTTAGTCTCCGAATTAAACTTTGAAGCCATCAAATACGTAATTAAATCATCCCAGTATTCAGTAGGACGACCAAGAGCCTTTAGATATCGAAGATGAGAATTAAATTCATCAAGAAGATCGAGCAGCTCAATCGGTTTGGCCCTGAACATTGCATTTATATGTTCTTCTACAATACGGTTCGTTTTATTAAATCGTTCAAACAATAATTCCCTAGATTGTTCATAATTTTCCGCAATGAACTCTAAATTTTCAAATGGCTTAGCCCCAGGACCCTTGCAACAACTTTTGAGATATTGGAATTTAGTGAAATCAGTCAACCGAGGATTTTTATGAATGTGAGTATCGAAGGATTCAATAAAACTGCGAAATGTTGTCGGCTCACCACAAAACAATTCGAATGTCAACTCAGGTAATTTTGGTAGAAACCCAAGATCCTCAATTGTCTTAATGGGGAATTTTTTGGCCGTCTCCTTTAATTCTTCTATCCTATCTTCCAATAACGGCCTCAATTTGTAATAGTGTCGATCTACGTCGGCTCGAGTCGTGGTCTTCACTTCAGCTTCTTCTTCTAACTCAAGAGTAGTTTGATGTTCCAAGAATTGAGCATAATTCGACACTAGATTGTCACGACGCAATCGTAGTTGAGAAGCGGTAGCACTTGCAAGATCATTAGTCACAAATTTGTCAAGTTCTTCAAAGAAGTTCAAAAATATTGTTATCACACTCTTCAAACGTTTAATATTTACGACCATAATTGCGAATAGTTAAATAAATGTGTCTACTTACAATTTTTGATTTTGTTGATAAATCCAAACAAACCCTTAAAAATGTTAATAATCGGCAACCAACCAAATACAGCTAGTTCTGAAGAACAGCAAACTGGCAGAAACTGTTAATAAACAGCGTAGCAATAATACAGCTTAAATTTGACGATCAGCAACCGGTATGAACTGTTATAGACCAGCAACACACAAACAATACAGTTCAAATTCGAAGATGAGCAAATGGCAAGAACTGTTGATAATCAGCAGCAATAACGATACAGTTCACTTCGAAGAGCAGCAAATTGCAAGAACTGTTAATAATCAGCAAACAATAATACAGTTTAAATCCGAATGGCAGCAAATGGCAGAATTCCAATGGCAAATTGTTGTTGAAGAAATATGTTTCACTAAACGGTAATTTTATACGTTGAATAACTGGAACACCACCAATTTTTCTAGAACAACTTGAAGTCACCAGTCCCTTCGGGGATGCGGGTTCGTATCCCGCCGCTGTCACCAATGTTAATTGTAGGGAGAAGCTTTGTTCTCCCAGGTTGAAAAATTATTAAGTTTGAGTGAATCACTCAAGTCAGATGTTGGCCTATGATAGAAAATTTTGTTATATTGGTTTTTTTCGACAGTCAAATACTGTCGATTTATAGGTTAACGCTTTGAGCAAATATTGTAAGAAGTATTCCATAAGTATTTTATATTAAAAGCTGCAATTGTTGTTTTTATACCATTCAATAGTTGAGCGGTAATTTCAGAGATTGCTTCTAGAAATCTATTTACGATACGTTGCCTCCTTACTGTTATACCAAAAGCGACACATATAGAGACATATAAAGTATCAGTAAAAAAAAAGTTTGCAAAACCTTAATCAAGATATATACACACGCATTGTGTTCTCTTTGCTTCTCGCAATACATATGTTGTGAAAGATTTTGTACAGTTTGCAAGAAATGAATGATGAAGTATCAAAATGTTTTTGAAGGTTTATCTCCGTGGATGGTTTCTACCCTTGGTATTTACATCTGAGCTCTATCAAAACTAACCTAATCATTAAAATAACCACAAAAGTTTGATTTTATTGGATTGGAGCGTTAATGTAAATAGAACGAGCGTAACAGAACCGTTCTCTTATTTATTTATTTATTTATTTATTTAAATCTATTCTACAGTTAAAAACTTAATGAATAGTAAAAAAAGAAATATTATAGATTAAAAAAAAATAAAAGGAATACTAACAATACGGAACATTACCTGAAAAAACGAAAACTTTAAAAACGTAAAATGAGATTAAAAATTGCAATTTCTGATTGCCTTACGAAAATACACTCTGGATCTCTCAAAATTAAATAAATGGTAAAACTCATTAAAAATTCTAGCCATTGACTTGGTTGGCTCATTGGAACCATAATTCGTTCTATGAAAGTGAACGAAATCGCCTCGACGCAAGCTTCTGGTAGGTACATAAATGCTCCAAGCAGAAATGAGTTCAGGACACTTGATGCGGCCACTAAGGGAATCACTAACAAACAAGGCAGATGCAATTTTTCGGCGTTTAACCAACGTATCAATATGAAGGCACTCACACCGAATCACATACGATGGGAGACTTCGCACCTGTTCCCACATAGGTAGATGACGATCAGATAAATGACCAAGCTTCCTGGCCATATAGATAGTAAAACGTTTCTGAATAAATTCCAATCTTGCAATATGCACATCCTGATGAGGATACCAAACCACTACAGCATATTCAAGGTGAGATCTTACTAAAGAAGTATATAGACTAACACACGAAAATGCATCCATAAAATCCTTTGTCATTCTAAAAATAAAACCTAACATAGAATTGGCCTTTAATATTATTTTATCTATGTGTAAAGCAAAAGTTAATTTCTGATCAAACAGAACTCCTAAATCAACAGTTGAAGTTACTCTACAAAGTAGATCTCCACCAAAATAATAATTGACAATATTTGGATTGAGTGTTCTGAAAAACGACATCACCTTACACTTCTGTACATTGATGAACAATTTATTCTTAGAGCACCAACTAGACAATATATTACTTTCAGATTGCAAAACCTCAGCATCACTTACAGATTGAACATGCATGAAAATCTTCAAATCATCAGCAAATAATAAACATTTACAGAATTTAAAAATATTAGGAATATCATTCACGAATAAAAGAAATATAATTGGGCCTAAATGGGACCCCTGAGGGACTCCTGAATGACAATATATATAATCTGACTTAACATCATTCAATAGAACATACTGCTTCCTACCAACTAGATAAGAAGAAATCCATTTAAGAAAATTTGGATCAAGACCAATAACCGAAAGTTTTTCAATAATAATTTTATGGTCGATTGAATCAAAAGCTTTAGCAAAATCAAAGTAAATTGAATCAACTTGGGCGCCTTTAGATTCAAGTGACTCAATAGTGAATTTAGTAAATTGCAACAGATTGGTAGTCGTAGATTTACCACTGGTAAAACCATGCTGGAAACAAGAAATTATCTCTTTAGTATGGAATAACAAATGTTTCGACACAATTAATTCGAAAAGTTTTGGTATAGACGAAAGAATTGAAATACCACGATAATTTGATATATCAGAACGGTTACCCTTTTTGTAAATTGGAACAATGTGAGAAATTTTCCAAGCTGAAGGAAATTGTCCAGAAATTAATGATTGGTTGAAAAGATAACATAATGGAGTTACAATATATGAGCTCACACATTTAAGTATTGACGAAGGTATACCATCAGGCCCACATCCATCATTAAAATCTGACAGATATTCATAAATGTCATCTTCAGTTATTGATAGGTACGGAATGTTAAATTGGCAATTACTAACAGTAGGGACGCTTTCAAAGGATCCGTAATTAACTTTATATACCGATTGAAAGAAACTAGCAAAACCCTCGCAGATTTCAGGAACCGTGCTCAGTTTACCTCCATTAAAAATCATTACCGATGGATAGCCAGTTGTGTTACGTTTTTCGTTAACAAACTTCCAAAATGTTTTAGGGTTTTGTTTGATATTAGTTTCAATCACACTTATATACTGACAATATTTAGAATGAAATACAGATTTAAATTGTTCACGTAGATCAACAAATTTGGATTTATTCAGTTGACAATTATTGGATCTGAATCTATAGTAAGCTTTATTTTTACGGTTACGTAAGTTAATCAAATCAGAATCAAACCATGGTGGGTAATTATAGTTACGCTTTTTCCTCAAAGGTACGAATTTATCAAAAGCAACAAATAGTAAGTCATTAAAATTTTTTACATTTTCATTAACATCATTGGCTCGAAAAAAATCATCCCAACAAACGCCACGGAGATATTCAGAGAGACCAGGTGTGTCGCATTCTTTAAAATCATAAAACGAATCATCAAAAGAAAAAACCCGACATTTATCATCTCGATTACCAACATGAAATATAATCTCGAGGGAATTATGATGAATATCATTATCCTTGAAAGATGTCAAAGACTCATGAACTGACAAATATTCCGTATTATTAACAAAAATTAAATCTAAAAACGAATTGTTATCATTACAAAATAAATTAACTTGTTTGAGATTGAAACTGAACAGTACATCCACCACCGCTGCATCATTTGCAGATAGAATTGATCTTAATAACTACCTATGCCTACATTTTAACAAATCAGAATTTTTTCTTGCGTTGTCATTCGATTTGTTCTGAACATTAAATAAGATTTAAATTGGGCAGCCCGATACTTTGGAATTTCTTATTCAAATAAATTATAATATCAAAAATTTGCAAACTCTCGTTATCGGAATATACCTCGTTATAACTGATGGGATTGTTAAAAACTCCAATATTCTTTAAATTTTTCAGAAAGCAATTAAGAAGGTAAAGGTGATAATACCACAGAATATACTACATCAATAATTAATCATAAGTGATATTGCGTAGTAATGAAAGCATAATGAGTGAATAATGTGTGAAAAATGAGAGAATAATGAATGAAATCATCATTCATATGTGAACAAAGAATGAATAATCAGTAAACAATTGATACATTCTTCACTAATCCTTCATCAGTGAATAGTAATTAAATAAATGAATAATAAGTGAACAATAAGTGCATAATCCGTGAGTAATTAGAGAATATTGAGTGGATAATGGATGAATAACGAGTAAAATCATCATTTATCAGTAAATAAAGATTAAATAGTAAGTGAATAGTGGTGAATTACTGTTCACACATTTTTAATTTAAAAGCGCTTTAATATATAATTCTCTCTACGTAGACATGAGTTAAGAACGGTCGCAGCGATACTCATAGAATACTGCATGAAACAGTAAATTACAGGAATATATACTGACCAGCACAGAAAACGGACCACCCTAAAAAAAATTTTGTTTTGATGCGAATATCTTTTGAACCGCACTAGCTACAAACATGAAACAAAAACCGAATTCTAAACCGAATATTACCACAGCACACTTTGGCTAATTATGTAGCTGAGTTTTTTACTTATCACAAAACACGGCTTATAACTAAATTTTCAAATGTGAATGCCACTTAAACTGCACTAGCTGGAAATATGAAACCAAACCAAATTCGAGACGAAAATGTGGGTAAGGTCTACTCTTTCCGAACATGTGGTTGAGGTTTCTCGAATTTTCAAGCAAAAACCAAACAATGATAAATTTCAAAAATTTTATTTAAATTTTCACAAACATAAATACAACAACAATCATAACTAACCAATAAAAAATGTTTAGTAGCGTGTATTGGTTTTATGGCGAAGTCTGGCTTAAGTGTAATATATGCACAAACACGTCTCTCGACTAGAACATTTATTGAACTTCTTTTTTAGTTGGCATCTTAATGGTTTGGCGTCTATTTGGAGGGGGGGACTAAAGCTGAGTAGATTAATCTGCCAGCTCCGTAATCTTCCAGTAGGGTGCGCATCACGTGAGCTGTTCTGGTCTTATCATTAGGCAGCTGCGTGATAGGTACAATTGTGTAAGGGGTAACCTGTTCACAATTCGCAAGTGTACGTGCTACCTCCTCGTGGCAACCACTGGTAACTAAGGTCATTTGGCACATTTTTGGCCATTTGGCACAGGCTTAAGTACGGCGCTAAAGGAGAAAACATATGAATATATGGTTGATAGGTTAATCAATACAAAATATGCGGTCTCTTGATTACAGGTGCCCTCAAGTTTTATTTAGCCTTCCTGTAGTAAAACTGGGTGACATACAGGTGATTTGCAGTTCCCAGCAACTCGTAAGAGTAAAATCAAACGGAATACGGGGCAGGAGTAGGAATATACGGGAGTGAGACAACCCTCTCGAAGTCCTTGGGCTCCAATGCTACCATCTTTCTATCGGAACTACATGCAAACATGTAAATATCTAGGAGGTAGAGCAATAAGCCGAGATAGTATGTATGGTCTGTGCCTGATTCTGGTTAAAGTGTAATAAGCACAAACATTATTCTTGGCAGTTGTTTTAGTTTGCATCGTAGTAAAAGGGGCAATTCCTAGAAATATGTTGCGTGATGTACACAGTAAATACTCTGTTGAATTTGCATCATAAAGCTGTTTTTTTTTCGTGAAAAGAAATCGTCAAATCGAATTATTAGAATAAAATTGATCAACCGCCAAATTATCACTTTGCATTTCTAATTTGTCTCTTAGTTGGTTAATGTAAAATCGCACAATCTCTTTGCTTCCAATCGAACAGTAGGAAGGAGCTAAGTTGATGACAATTAAACTAAGGAAAGATGATATGTACGTTGTTCATAAAACATGTACAAATAATTTTGAAAATAGCTGGATTATTCAAAACAAAAGCATAATGACTCATGTAATATGTAACTTTGTTATGTGTGTGTCGAAGATAAAAGCTGAGTATCCACATCAAATAATGGTACAACTAGCAAATTCAATTAGATATCGAACAATAATCAGCGTATCCAATCAGAATTTCTGCCTTTCCGTCACGTTTGTCAAACTCGTTTCATTAGAACGCACATCAACATTAGAATGCTTGCTTTATCATCCGAGGGTTCCTGATTCAATTCGCAGTGGTTACAAGAAAAAATGTTATGATTGGGTGTTGTGTCTTCGATAAATCACATAATATATCATTACAATTTTTTCAATATTGTTGTGGCTACCGTGTCGGTTGATTATTTCGTCGTAACACCTGCTGCTCGTTGTTACCAATGATTTTCAAATCAGCATTATTCACATTATCATTGTTGTGACCAGTACGTTCCACATTCGTACTATTATCCAATGGATCATTACGATTCTCTTCGGTCATTCCTTCGTCATCACTCATCAGCATCAGTTTCGCTCGCTATACCTTTGAATCCAAAATCTCTATTAATTTTACACGATTCAATATTGATAACTCGTTGAATGTGGCATTTCGGCCGATGATTTGGTTATGGTTCTCTATATGCCATAAACGATGCCTTTGCTTGAAATTTCGATCGTTTTTCCAATGGAATATGGTTGTAGCATATTGAACTAAAGATCAAAATATTTAATAAATCAAGGTTTTTGTCAAACCACAATTTTACTGCAGTTCTACTTCCTAAATGCTAGCCAAATGTGCTGATTGTACATCGACTTTTCAGATAATTAGCTGTTATAATCGTAGGGAGACCATGTCAAAAACCACTAAACCGGAACGAAGTCTAAAAAAGTTTGAAAAACCAGAATATTACGACCTAAAAACAAGAACATTATTAAGTCTTGAAGTCTCTTCTAGAAAAGTATGAAACCGCTACCTTGATTCATCCTTTAAATATGTTGCAACTAATTCATTCACAATTGAATTGCTGCACAAACGCAGCAGTTCTATTAGCTGCATGGAACACCAACCATACTTTGGTTCATATAAGTAGTGGTTGATTTGCCAAAACAAATTACATAACCAATCCCAGGCCTTTACTACATTTCCAACGTCAAATGGAACATAAACGTTAATCAATGGGTTTTAGTGAGTTTTCCTTTTATATAAGTTGTTTCTAACATAAAATCGAATTATTTACGCTCTGGTGAATTCCTTTGGCATGTATGTGAAGTTAGCCCGAAATATTTGTTAGGATTGTGTCTCGGCTGAATTTAATATAAATTAAAAATTAAAATAATTAACAATGAGCATGATTATTCACTTAAATCTAAATCTTTCATTGATTTATCGAGTGAAATAGATTACATTTACGAAATATATCATTGCGAATCTGTGGATTATCATCTTTGAGTGATATTATTAATATTGATTGATTGATTGATTGATTGCGATGTACGATCAAGCATTAAGCAAGTCTCCCGTATTATAAATGCGAATACCACAACACTACACTCATGTTGCAACACGACACCATAACTCTCCTTTGCCAAGGAAATATGTACCATCATACTCAGCTTTTCATGAAGCCAACATAGCAATATTTCACCCCCGTAATGGAAGGCGTTACATCGATAACCACATAAGTTTAATAGTTGTGATATCCGCCCCTGGCCAGGCCGCCGTCGTACACCTTTTTACATATAACAAAATCGAGGGATGGAAAAGGAATGTTAGCAACAAAGACTCAACCCGGTTCCAGACACCTAAGTAGTTGATAGTTAGTAAATTTGTTAGTAATATATTTTTAGTAATTTATTTAGCACAAGACAATACAATTTAAAGTTCATCTACTGCTCCAACTCCTGTAAGGTTGTTTCAGGTTCTTCAAGACATTCCTAAATTTAAAATATGCATTAATTCTTTAAATATCTATTTTAAAATTAATTAAGTATAAATTTGATTCTCTGAAAAAAATTCTAGATCAATCCCTATGTACCACAAATAAATAACAATTACTAGTTTGACAATCATTTAAAGAACTACCATCTGGCCATCGTGCTGTCATCACAGCCATTGTCATCTTCGTCGAGTTTCTCAGGAGTGTTCTAAACTAAAACAATTTTAATTAACCAATATGAATACTAATACCAAAATTATCATTAACAATTATACCAATAAGTATGAACATTAACACCAGTACGAACAACAATATCAACACCCACTTCAATACCAATACCAACCTCAACCATAATATTAAGCCATATGAATAATTCAACATTAACAATAAAATTCTACGGGAATGTTAAAAAATTATAAATTACTAAGTTATAAATCAAATTCACAGCACTTGTTTCAATAGCCACCGTTCTCCTGTAGATAGTTAATTAATGGTTTACCTACTGCAACTAGATTCAAAAATAAAAGCTGAAAAATATATATTTCATATATTTAACCATACTATTAAAAATTCAACTAATCGGCAATTTCCTAAAAATCTTGCAAAAGGATATTAATAATGCTTAAATTACTTATTTATTTACTAAGTTATTGATGTTTAAATTAATTATTATATACTACGCAAAAGGTTTAGAATATTAATCGTTTAGTTAAGTACTACATGCACCTATATATGATATTCAATAATAAAACTGAAATAGAGTTTCGCCGGTTAATCTGAAAACTAAATTGCTTTACTAATTTAGTTGCTGCTTAATAGAAATTAGCTTATATAAATTAGTTAGTA